>KV425615.1:101734-189829 GCA_001632425.1 Neolentinus lepideus HHB14362 ss-1
TCTGTTGTGGTCCCAATTTTTTTCGTTCAGTGTGGACAGTGTAGTAGGGGTTGCTCGGGAGTTGCAAATTTTGCAACTCCCGTCCAATGATAGTACTGGATTTGGTAATATTGGGTTAGGAGTATATCCATATATAAGCATTATGTAATCACGGACCGGTACCACCGGCGGCAAATATTTTTGAGTCCAAAATCCTTTCCTTACGGGACTCGCAGAAAAATGCAATTGGCAACTTCCAAAAAAAGTCTTCGAAAAATTTCATACTGCTCAACATAGACATAATATTTTTGGAAACTGAAACTTAGAAACTGTAGATATGCTCTATAAGCACCTTTCCTCGGTCCTACTTTGCCGAGAAAGTTGTCGCCGCTGTCGGGGTATGCCGCCGTCGTTGGCGGTCACAATCGGTCACGTGATGTCGATGCCTGTGGATGTCGCCTATCTTATGGATGGACGGCATGTGATACTGTCACAGCACATGACTATTTATGGCGGGACTTGTCACGTGTCACTTCGTCGACGGCCCGCAGCTTTGCACGAATTGTCGATGAGCGGGAGTTTATTTTGAAACTATCGGGTCAAGTTAACTAGCGTTGTGATCAAAGTGTATCGTACATGTTATGCTCTACGGCCTCTGAATCGACATCCACCGGGGCACGAGCGCCACAACGGTAGTACAATGCTGAGAGGCCGCTCCGATAGGCAAGGATAACCATCGAAATTGAGATGCAGATCACAATAACACAGCTCACAAGTAGCGCAGCAGCAAGAACATTCGTTCATTCACCGGCCTGACACTTGTTGCAGTTGGACCAGGTTTCCGCTGCACTGCAAGGCTTGACCTGCGGATCCACAACCCCAAAGTCCGTCTTCAGACATAGACACATATAGCCCGCCTTTTAATGTGAACACCATCGTTCTATAACCATAATCGAAGAGAAGTTACATATGCGAACATCAGGGCAAAATAGCTCTCCTATCCTGGACCGAGACTTTGGTAACAATCAATAGACAGCACGGACTGGCGCTTCCGGTCAAATATAGAGAGGCCGCAGCAGAGTATGTCACAGCAGTCTTTCTGCAAACGTGTGCTGCGAGCTGCGAGTGAGGGGGCGAGGGAAGCGGTGCATGATTGCAAATCGATGTCAGACACTCAGTGGGCGGTGGTGTAGATGGAAGCAAGTAAATATAGATGTGGTGCCATTATTCACCTCAACAAATATGTTTGGCTCTGGAATAGTGTGGTCCGGGCACAGGGTTTGGACCGGGAATAGTAGTTCTGGGCCGGGACCAGGTTTGGACCGCGAAACAACTTTGGACCGCGAGCTAGTCGCAAAGGACATCTGAAAATAGAAGCGAATCAAATAATGAATTGGGGAAGTGAGACAGCAGAGGAGCATGCCTGAAGTTCACGTTTGTGGTTTTCAATCCTTTCGCATCGGAAATAGATAGCTTGGACGTCTGCGCAATCCAGGTGGGTCAAAAACATGAGTCACAGGCGTCAAACAGTGTATTGACATGATGGACACGAATGGGCGTCAGTCAATGCACGAACATCATCTTTCATCAGGTGATTATCATAAAGAATACGAAGACCAGGAAACCACGTATGCGGGTAGCCGTATAAGGGCGAGAACAGTCACATTACACCCGAAAGTTCCCAGATATGCTGTCTAGGTAAGACGCGACCAGAGCCAGAGAACGCTGTGTGCGTACTGCTCGGATAAACAGGGGGCATTTACGTTTGCGCGTTTATGTCACGACATGTCCCGCGCGACATTTACGGGCCCAGGTAAGAGCGAGAACTGGGTGTCGGAGCTCATGATGCTTGACATTTACGGGCCCAGGTAAGAGCGAGAACTGGATGTCGGAGCTCTTGATGCTTGAGATTTACGGGCCCATGTAAGAGCGAGAACTGGGTGTCGGAGCTCTTGATGACTGTAATGCGTCGGTGCAGGATAAAGGGTGCGGAGTTCCCACGTATATATAAATATCGCAGTACTTACGGTGCGGCAAAGGCGACAGATTGCGATTGGAATGGATTGGTCATGCAGTGATCGCCGACGCTACTAAGTACCCCCGGCCCGAACGCCTGGCTGGAATCCTGACGAACACGCCCGAATATACAGAGCACGACGATATTGTCAGGGAAAAAATAACATATCCCAAAACATTAGTCAGAGCCCGCGTCAGCCACCGCTCTAGCTGGGGCGGCCCGTATATAAACTCTGCTCTTCCGCCATGTTCGTCTGCCACTTCCTCTGTAAGTACCGCCCGTCTCGTTCGCATCGGAGCACGCAGAAGTTTACGTGAGTTTTTGCTTGTCAGAGTCGACCGATTTTGTCCGCCCTCTGCCATCTCCGAGTTCTGCCGGCCGAGTCCAGACGGCGCGCATCACCTTATAACGCCCGTGCCCATCGTCTCAGACATTCCACTCTGCCCCGACACCGCCGCCATGCGTGGACCCTGGTATAGCCTTGCACTTCTTGTGCCTGCCCTCGCCGTGGCTTTCACCGCTTCCTCGGTCAATGCCGCCCCGCCAACGTCATTGTCGCCCGGCTCATCGGACGCAGCAGACATACTCGTCGTCTACCCAAGAGACGAACACGGCCACGACCACCATGCTGCCCCCAAAACTGTCCTCAACGAGACCGAGATCCTCATGTCCCATTTACCAACACCGCCGTCGTACTGGACGAACGATTTTGAAGACACTGAAACTAACGATCCACATTACCCTGCGTTGATGGGGATGCACATCCTGTTCATGTCTCTCGCCTTCTTCGGCGCGCTTCCAGCGGGTGAGGGTTATCCATACACCAACGAATTAGTATATTAACCTCGCCTAGGCATCGCGCTAAGATCTGTCAAGCACGCATGGCACGGCTTCACCGTAATGTTATTCTGGATATTTTGCGTCCTCGGTCTTGCTTCGAATGCGCTGTACAAGAAGTTAACACCTGACTTGTAAGTGACCATCTCGATCTTGAAACTCAATATCCGGCCGACCCAACGTCATCGTGGAGCCGAGCGTATTTCTCGTGAATCTCTGGTGGCGGCAGACCCTGACCTGCCGTCTTCTCCCGCAGGTACGAGGGCCAGAAACATTCCATCCAAGGCTACCTTTGGATCGTCCTCGCCCTTTGCATCACCGCCGTCGACATTATGCACTTCGGTCTTCGCGCAGTTAGTTATGGTCGCTCCATCCGTTCTGGTTCGGACAAATTCACCTTCAAAAAGTTATGGACTTCCGTCATTCTTGGCCAGGAAGCATCGTCGCCAGTCCTAGGGTCCTCGGAATATGATGCCCTCGTCGCGGAGGCTGAGGAGTACGACATGCACGACATGCAGAAGGAGGTTGACGACCACGAGTCCGACGATATCCAGGAGATCGAGCACCGCCGCCACCACCAGTATTCGCCCTCAGCTAGCTCGGAGCGCACCGTTTTTGGCCTCCATTCGCCTGTCGGTGCGAGACATTCGGATGATACGCTTCACGAGGTTGTCGAGAATGCAAAGGAGCCGTGGTCGAAGTTCTTGAGGCGGGCCACCTTTGCGGTGCTGGAGCGCACCTTGGTGTTCGGCGGCTTCATGCAGGTGCTGAGCGGAATTGTTATCTACACCGGTGGATGCCGGGAGAGCTATGTCAACAACTGTCTTGCTCACCTGATCAGTACGTGCCACATAATTTTTTCGTCAAGCTCTTCTTCTAATTGGTCTTGTCCCATTCAGAGGGCGGAATCTTCTGGTGCTACGGTCTTGTTACTTTCGCCCGGTACCTCGGCTCATTCTCTGAGCTTGGCTGGGCTTGGAACCGTTCCCCGCGCAGTGAAGGCAAGTACCCCACTGCCGAGTTTGTCGAGTCAGCCGTCATCTTCACCTATGGTATCACCAACACCTGGATGGAGCGCTTTGGTGCGAAGCCTGGCGACCCTTACTCTACCAAGCAAGTGCAGCACATCGGTATTGCTGTCATGTTCTGGTACGCCGGTCTCGTCGGCATGGGCTTGGAATCGCGTAGGATTAGAAAGTGGTTGGCAGCCGCGTCCACTACCGCTCTGCACAGTGGACTTCCGAGCTCAGGTAGGAGATCGCCTGGTAGTAAGCATCAGAGCCAGGAGTCGGTCGCGGAACCGCCGAGTTATACGGCGAGCTTCAACCCCTTCCCGGCCTTGGTCATCGGTGTCACTGGGTTAGCTATGAGTGCGCACTTCCAGACGTACTTGTTCCAGGTGAGCAGACGTTTTTACATGTCCCCAATTTCTTTGTGCGTTCATTCCGACGAATGTTGACTCTGCTTCATGCTATAGGTGCAAATCCACTCCCTATGGGGATGGCTCCTGGCTGGTTTCTCTACCCTTCGATTCCTGACGTACGTCTTCCTGTGGCTCGCGCCGCCACGCTCGATCTTGCCGTCTAGGCCGCCCACCGAGGCGCTGGCGAGTTTCTTCCTGGCGTGTGGAGGGCTGGTGTTCATGTTCAGCACGGAGGAGGTGACACTGGCGGCGATGCGACGGGGTCGCGATGGTGAGTGGTCGCGTAACTGCTACGTGGGGAAGGTGCAGTGCTGATTCGTTTTCCCGACAGACATGATGATGTTCCTGAACGTCGCTGTCGCGATTACTTGCTTCTGCTTCTGCTGGACGATGGCGGTCGTTGCGCTCAAAGGATGGCTCAAGTCGCGGACGCATGCGGCTGTCAAGTTCCACGCCTCTGCTTGAACCTTTTATTTCCGGATATCTATCATACTTGGAAGCCTCTATCTCCCTCCGCATATCTCGCGCAAGCCAGTTTCGGTTTTCTGTCCCGGTTTAATTCTAGTAGATAGTACATACCTTCTGCCCATCATACCATGCATTAGTAGTTAATATTTTTCCCCGTTCCCCTGCATCGCCCCACATTATTTATTTACTACTGTATCGACTTCGCCCACTCTCCTGTTGCCACTCCTATTCACGACTTCCTGTATCTTTCTCTTGCAGCCGTACTGTCGCCTGCCCTGCGGAAACCTTACGAATACAATGATCGTTCCATGACGGAGATTTGTGTGGATGAAGTACTAGCTGCTGATCGGTGTGGTGTCCGCGCTTGTTTCATTGAAAACTTGCCTACGGTCTGGTTTCTTATCGCAGTCTTCCAATATCATTGTATTTCCGGGTAAGGTTCGACAGTATGCCGGTGCTATTCTGAGCAAGATGAAGGGCTATCTCCATTCTGCCAATATATCAGGTTCTCATCGCTCCAAGCCCCAACATAACGGTATGAGTTTTCACGGTCAAGTTGCATCGCTTAGATCGGTTCACAGCCCTCGTCATACTAAAGTTTCACAGCTGTCATCTCCACGTTGAGCGGGTGATATGTGGATCCAACCCAGGACAGGCTTCCAGAAACACATAAGTTGTTGATACCTGGATAGCGCCAAGGTCCTTTCCGCCCTCCAGCGATCCCATGTCTGGTAGTGCAGAGTATGCGCTGCTGCCCACGTCCGCGTCCACGGAGAAGATGTACGTTCGTCTTCGCTCACATTTGGTCTCCCCGCTGACTTGAACACAAGACTGAACCGACGGCGGAGTCGACACCATGTGAGATGGGCGCTGTTGGCTCTAGCGGGGGTTTCTGTCTTCGTTGGGCTATCCCTCCTGCAGCCTTGGACGCCGGCGCCGCCGCCCCCCGTATCCTTGCCCTCTCCGGACATACTGGACAGCCCACATCCGAGTCAGCCATCCAACCCTATACTGGACAAGCTATTCCCTATCGGCGAGCCAGATCGGACGGACGTCTATGAGGATGCGAATAACGCGGCGATGGAGAGACTCCTGGGTTGTGCGGCGAGCGGGGATTGTCATCGGAACCAGACGAGCGTTGTGTTGCTAGCGAGTCATCATTTTGCTGGGTCCATAGAAGGGCATGTGTCTGGGGAGGACATATGGTGCGTCATACAAAACACGTACAACATCACCTGAATATCAACTTGGCGCATACACAGGGCAGCTAGTGTCATTGCGGGCCTGCAAGAGATGAATTATACCTTTATCTATTCCAAGAATAATGTGGAGCTTGCCGCTCAGTATCGCCAGTTTCCCGACCTCGTCAAGGTCATCATAATTGAATGCGAGGCCGCGGCGAATTGTTTCTCGTCTTCTGACTGCATCAAGTCCGAACACAACCCACTCGGTGTGCCTGTCTGGAAGCTATTCTCATTCCACTTCTGGACTGGGGATTGTCACCCTCTCGGCGGCGCCTGGACACTCAGTCCTGAGAACTACCCGGAACGAACTACAAACTCTCTGGACAATTTCTATCTGGGCTACAGCGTCGAGAGAACTTGCACAAAGCTTCCTGTTGTACCCCTCCCAGAACGAGAGAACAGGGCCTATGTATTCGGAAAGACGCTCACTTACTTTACCGAAGACTCTTATGCTTGGCCTGGTGTTCATTTTCCCGATGCTGTTGCTGGTCTTGCCGACAGCCGCAACGACATTATAGCTGGCACAGGTATCAAAAATCTGGGCAGGCTGAACAAGGAGACCTTCTATCTAGAGGTGGCAAAGAGTAAAGCCCTCGTCGGAGTCGGGAAGCCTTATCTCAGCCCGAGTCCTTATGACGCTCTGTGCTTGGGGGTTCCGTTCATTAACCCAATTACCCGCTGGGACGAACAGGACCCAGACAACCGCACGCGATGGAGTGCACAGCACGATGGTCTGCTCTGGGAGAACGAACCATACGTCTACCATGTCCGAAAAGGTGATGGAGAGGGTTTGATGGCTGCTCTCGACCGCGCTTTCCATAACCCGATTGACCGGTGAGTCCTTAAAGCCTTCAATTTCTTTTCGGAAATTCTGAACAATACGGCTCACCAGGTATATTCCCCGCGCGATGACTATGGACGCACTCAAGGCCCGTCTGGCAGATCTGATCGAGAGCGACTGGAAATCTCGTGCTGAGGAAGTTCTCGAAGAGAGAGCAATATCGGGCAAGGGAGAGGTAAATTATCATGATGGCGCATTTCTGAGCAACGCTAACCAAGACAACAGCTGTTCAACATTTAAGCTCGACGCTCAGATGATAGTCACTACAGCTATACTATAGCATTTGGTAATTTATGCATTTAACCCTGTATCTCACGCGTTCTCTACCTATAGACCCTGTATATTTCCCATGACTGTTGTAATCTCTGCCAATCCTCTTTCCCCTGGCTCGCGTGGTGACCTATGCCGGATCGCCTTGCGTAGACCCATCAGCAATTGGCCATCCCCCAACCGGTTTGCCATTACTATCGAAACTAATGATCTGAGTCCTCGCCAATCGTCCATTCCACCCTGGCGTCCCTGATTCGTTGCCCGTGTAAGACGTGCTTGTGGCGTGGAATACCATCCAGTCCTGAGTGCCGTCAGCACTGGTGGTCATGGAACAATGTCCCGTCCCATAGGGCCCGTTGGGGTTGCTCTGCCACCAGCGGTCGGACCATTTCGTCCATGAACTGGCCGACATGGGATCTGATCCCGTAAACTCCAAAACTCCGATGGAATAGCAGGACGACCAGCTGGCGCATCCGGAGAAAAGGATACCGTTGAAGCCGTTTCGCGAGAGGAACGCTGGGCCCTCATTGATGGCGTGCTTAGTTCCTCCCGAATCTGTGAACGTCTCCCAGTCGTATTGCGGAGCTGCGATCTCGACTGCGGAGCCTCCGACAGTCGGGGCACCGCTGGCGTCGTTGCTGAGCTGCGTGATGAAGAGGTGCTGGTTGAGACTACTCGTGTCGCCTGCCGGCCAACCCGAGTAGACCATGTAAAGCTGGTTGTTCAAAGTGAAGACTGTGCCGTCGATCGCCCATGCGCTGATGCCGCTGACTTTGGCCACGAAGGAATAATTATCGCTGTCGGGAGCCGCCGTGGATGCGGGTCCCTTCAGGACATACATGTGATGGTTCTGATTGTCGCTGTTGTCGTTGTGATCCTGCGCGGCGAAGAAAATGTACCAGTTGCCGTTCACGTCATGAAGCTCTGGGGCCCACAGGGCATACAGAGTATTGGAGGCAGGAGTGAACACGGACTTGGAAGCCGGGGAATGGCAATTGGTGAGGCTGCTGCACCTGTAAATCGTGACGTCGCCTCCGGTGGTGAAGGTGAGATAGTAGTTCCCGTTCCAAAGCTGCATCCATGGATCGGGGGTGCTGGCATCGACTACGGGGTTGGTGTATGCGACAGCGCATACGGCTGCCGTCAAGAGCGTCAGGAGGAGAGAGAGAAACTTCATGAGAGCAACGGTACGGCTGCCGCCAATAAGCCAGTACTGCAGTTTGGTGAAAGCAGCATCACTTAAGTACACTTTCGGCCCCGAGTACTTTCTTCAGGTTACTGAGTCCTCATGTCGGTTGAAGAAAGACAGTGTGGACATTCCCTTTTTGAAACTCGAAAGCTGATGGATACGTCTTCAATTGCTATCCAAGCTCAAGCTCTAAGATGCTGTGCCTGAGCGCACTTAAGTGCTTAAGCGGAGGTCATCAGTCATCACTGCGAAGCTTGTGCTCCTCTGTTACCCACAAGTGAGAGTAGCACTGGATGACTTCCCGTAACGTTTCTAAATCACCTCTTCTAAACTGGTTGTCAGTCAAGGGGGCACACCAGTTGATTGGTCTTGATAGGAAAAATGGACATGATCTGTAAACCGTAACGATTTCTGCGTGCGCAAGGACGGACGACGACCATCTGATTGCTATATATGAGCACTCCCACATGGCTTTAGGGAAATCACTAATGCAACCATCATTCAATGCCAAGCGTCCGGGCGTTCGGGTGTCATCGGCTCAACAAGAGGTGCTTCCACGTCCTAATATCAAATATCTTTTCGTTGCAGCTTATGCGAATAACGCAGCATAGTCAGCAAGAGCCCCCATCCATATCCAGAACCCCGACCACCCGCATCCTACGAAGCCCTTCCAGCAGCTTATCCTGTTGTCAAAGTCCGTTCTGTAGAGCACACGGGCTAGTTGTGTTGCAGCCAAGCCTACCCCAGTGTAGAACAAGGGTCCGTGGGCGTTGAGGTAGCCAGCATATGTGATCAGAGAGAGAGAGGACACGGAAAGGCCTGTCAGAATAGACCGCGTGTTAGGTCCGAATAGGAGAGCCGTGGAGTGGATGCCGACATTGACGTCGTCCGTTTTGTCCTAGAACAAGGGGGTTCAGTCCGATAACTTCTCACTATACACGCTCTTTCTTATACTCTCAGTGCGTACCTGATGTGCGTATATGGTATCATATACCAACGTCCAGCAGAAACCTCCGACATATAGCGGCAGACAGACAGACCAGTCACAAGAGCCTGCTATAGCCGACCAGCCAAGGAGAGCGCCCCAGTTAAATGCCAGTCCTTCATCGTATCAAGCGCCATTGTCATTGGCTGAATTGAAACGATAGACACGGAAGGTGCGTACCCAAAACAGCTTGTGGCCAGTCTGTGATCCTCTTCATAAAGGGGTAAATTGTCACTACTGACAGAGACGAGGCACCCAGAAGAATACTAACCCGAATGTCAGCCTGTAGGGTGCTGCGACGGAGGCTCTGCATCTCTCACCTGTACCAGTTCAGTTGCGTTAATACCGCAAGTCCACCAGTGAGCTGTAGACCTAGAAAACCAAAGGCTTGGGCCGCCGTAATGTCACCCCTGGCTAGTGGTCTATCTTTTGTTCGGGCTTCAGACTACGTTAGCTGTGCAAGTGGTACGATAAACGTGCTTTGACCAACGCACCTACGGCCTTGTCTAAGTCCTTGTCCCACATATCATTGATCGTACAACCAGCACCCCTCATGATGATAGCTCCAGCCCCAAACAAGCTTATATATGTCAAAGGCGTGGCTAGAGGAGCATGTAGGGCGTAGGATGCCATAGTGATGGACCATGCTGTCCACAATCGCGCAGAACATGAACTTCTTGCACTCGGAAGTCAGAAGTAACTGCTGATACGAACTGCACGGATAAAACAGAAGTAATGTCCCTATAGGTTTGTCGATACGCGTCAAATACAAGTAGGGTCTAATTTTTGGCGGAAGACGGTCAATCCATGTCGGTTTCAGCACTTGCGCTTGCACTTGCACTTCCGGAGAAGGTGTACTTGTTGCAGCGGGCTTCGGACTCGTGACAGACAAAGATCGGTTATTCGAGCGAGTCGCTCTCAGAAGAGACCTCAAGCCTGTCCTAAGCACGACATGACGACCAGAGACGAGAGGCACGCGAGAGGCAAAACGCGTACAGCGCGTCGGAGTGGAGAGGTACATGTACTCTCAGACCCGCAAGTCGCTGGGCTGGTCGATCTGGCGTGGGAACTCGGTCCAGGAAACTTGTCAGTTCGCTGGAGAGGATATTCGGTAAGTACCCTGATGCTATGCTTGAGAATACGCTGCGTACTTAAACGAAAGGAAAACAGACGCAATATATATTCTTTATAACTGCTAATTTATTCCAAGGATTCCATGTGAACAGAGGAGCGGCAAGACATGCCGAAAATACCAGATATGCAAGAAACGAAACAAGTGCTCGATCAAATTCACCATTCCTTCCCTAATTTGAATGACCATTCCCAATCTACGAAAGTATGTCAGGAGTGGGACAACGCGCCTTGGAAAGGATGAATATACCTGCATACACTTCGCCATCGTCATCTACCACACGGCTGCGCACGTTGTACGTGCCAGATCGAGCAATCATGCCGGAAGGCGACTCTTCTGTGTCGAAATTCTTGGTATAAGGCTCGCCCTGCGGATGAGGCCCGTAGGAACCAAGCATCTGCTCCATCTTGTCCACTGATATACGCTTGGTCAGTGGAAGTCTGGGCAAGAAGCCATCAAACTCACTCCTCACGCCAGCCCGCTTAACCACTTGGATGTACCGTACGCCCTGGAGGCATATCAATACGCAGGACACATTTCGGCGATAATAAAAATGCTCACAGAGATAATGGAGTGGTTGACTTTGAAGGTGATACGGACACTACCTCGAGCTGTAGCTATAGGAAATATGACGCGGGGGAAACTCACTTGTAATCCACGCCCTCCTTGATCGTAACAGGGTTCTTCTTGAACTCCTGAACTTGTGCGGGGTCCTGCAGGTTCAAGTGCAATCTCTTGCCAGGCGGCATTGAAGGAGAGACCAGCTCAAGAGTCAATACGGTAACCTGATTAGAGCGGCATATTGATAATTCATTTTGATATGGATGTGAACACCGCGACATACTTTCGGTCCACTCGCGTTAGTTCCAGAAGCACCCGGGACGATACCGAGGCTGGCCTTCCAACGCGCCAAGCTCTCATCCTCGGCATCCATCTTCGCATACTCGTCTGCAGACTTTGCGGGTCCAGCAGGCTTGTAACCTGAAGGAGAAACGTCTGATCAGCGGCCACAACCTGGAAACGTTCCGAAAGCGACAGACCAGGGGTAGCGGAAGGCACCAAATCCTCATGGTCATCTTGCTAAACGGCTGACATTAGAATTTCTAGACAGAGGCAGACATGAAATGGACTGACAGCAGACATGCTGAAGAATGTTGTGAAGCGCTGACAATAGGAGAATATAAAGGAACGTTGTTTGGGTCGAGGGCTAATACATAGCAATGGCCACCACTGCCGCGTTAATGATCGATTTCCCACGCGTGCTAGTCGGCGACCCGGCGTACGCCGACGTTCCATGGCCATTACCTGTACTCAGTCAGGAATCTTACCTTTCGCAGTTAGCGTCACAGTATGTAATGGAGTAAGAAGTAGGATGATATTCAGCGCCCGATACACTTAAGAATGTCTACAATGTAGTCAAAATCTTGTTAAATATGGTCTATATGGATGGGAGATTAATCGCGGCCGGGAGCAGGAAGGAAAACAAACGGTCTAATACACGGGGTCGTTAGTCCACTGGGGAATGCATAGCATCTGGCGACTATCTGTCAGAAACGCACAGGTCATCTTTGGTAACTCACCGCCTTTAAACCAGCATTTGCCTTTGCTTAAGTGGAAGCATCTGCAAGAAGATAAGTGGGATGACTGGCAATGATCACTTGGAGGTATTCACGATGGCCCATTAGGACATTTGTGGCCCCAACAACATCCGTCACCATGCGGACAAATCAAGCCTATATAACATGTCGTCGTTATTATTCTAATACGTCCCGTCAGTCGGCCTACCATTTTTCAAGTAGTTACAAGGCGCCTTCTTTGCATTTTTGGAGAGTGCTACCAGCTGCTCCGGCGTCAAGATATAATCATGAGAGTACTTGCAAGATCCCTGTGAGTACATTAAATGAATTGCCTGTCAGGAACAACATGCACGCACCCCTTTGCTGCAAGACATCAGATAGTGTTCATTGCACGGCGGGGGGGATTCTGTCGAGCTGCCCATGTCAGCACGGATAGCCTGCCTCCAAAAGTACGGATACAAACGCTTGTGCAAGGGCTGGAAGATACCGACGGTATTAGCTTGAGAATGATACGAATCTAATGGATGACGGACTTTGGTAGGGTCTATAAACTTCCCTTCTCCTTGAGAAAGCGAGCTGACAGGTGGCGAACGAGGGCTCATAAGGCCACCATTCGTGGTGATAGACCAGAGCCCGTCAAGGGGATTGGGCCCAGACCTCTTGGTTCCGTAGAACGGATCGTTGTCCATAAATAAACCGTCGATCCGCAGGCTGGGCAAATTCAGCGACCTGATCTCGGATGCCAAATCGTCGTAACTCTGTAAGATGACAACCTTCCCCAGAAGCTGCTCGTTCTCCATCGCAGTTAATGTCGGCATGTAGCTGTTTTCATTTCCACCTAGAAGATAGTTTCTCTACTGTTCGCTGCACAGATTGGGAGATCTCAAGGAACGCACCTCCGAAGATTATCCTCAAGGTTTGCGGAAAACGTCCATACGTTTGCAAATAATCTTGAACACGAGTCAGTACTCCATTCCATGTTTATATTCCAATACCATAGTTACCTTTGATCTTCCCATCTACTGCTTCCTTCCCTGAACCCACGTCCACAATCCAAAATCGTGGGGAAGCTTGACTGAAGCCCAGAAGAAAAGCATCCAACTGATCAGCAGTACAGATAAAATGGCTGACAAGCGTGTCCAAGAGACGCTTCTTGTTGAAGAATATCACGACGGAGAATACGACACCGCTCCCTATAGGAAGGTCTTGATCCTGGATATATTCCGCGACGCCCTTCGTGAGTTGTTGAGCAGCCTGACGGCCACCCTGGAGACCTTGAATTAAAAGGCTCTCAACGAAGACATTGCGATCGCCATCAATGATACAAAGTATGAGAGGGCTCTGAGTCTGGAAACAGAGTCAGCTTAACGTAATAATGACAAAGTACCACAGACACTTAAGGCCTGCAACGAGGCAATCTGGGAGTTAAGGGTGGCCACCTGAAGTGCATAAATTTTCTTGTCCCGTTCGGCAACGTCAAGAGCTGCAGAATGAGCCTGCTTCCAGACAGACAGCTCGAGCTCGACTTCATTGAGTCTTGCCTCAAGCTCCGTATTTCGAGTGACGGTTGCCGTTGAGAGGTCTGCGTCCGCGAAATCCCAGTTATTACACACAGCACTCTGCGTTCCAGTGAGCATCTGTACTCAGGAGTCTCGTCAGAGTATCATCCCTATTCGACGAGGAGGGTCAGTACGCTATTCGACAAGTTACCAAGTATGGTATACCATAGCTGTTTTGTGGCCTCTACGGAGGACGGCGACGCCATAATGACGATAAAGAGGAGTTAATGGAAAGAGAGGATGAGGGGAAAGAGAGACTAAGTTTTCGCAGCGCGCATGCACTGTTTAATGCCAACCAGAGCGGTTTTCTAAACTGGAACATCGGCGCTTCTTGTCCTAGGAAGGAAATCGTAGACGGAGAACAGACGTGCATGGGCTATCGACGAGCATCCCAACAAATATAGACGACTTCTAAATCTCACGAGGACAACCACAGATCTATACCCTCGAGTCGGAAACTGAAGTGCCGCCAGACTTCGGACCATGCTTCCATGTAATGAAATCTAGGCCCATTGAAGGTGTGGGAGATAGAGCAACGAGGCGCCCTGACCCGTTATGGTGGCGCGAATTGAACTCAGATAGTAACCCGTGATGGCATTACATATAAAGACAACAGAACATACATGTTCAACTCACATGGGCGTATCACGGACTGCATATATAGAGTTAGACTGAATGAAGAATACCTGAGATGTTCAAGAATCTCGGTGCATACCCGCTGTAAGAGTGAAGAAGTCAGCTAAGAAGTCCAGAAGCTCGACGACATTTTCATACCGCCTGTAAACTTGCAAATGCCTTGCTTCATGAAGTGGCACCTAGGCGCCATGGGACATTTGTGACCGTACAAACAATCATCCCCAAACGAACACATCTCATCTGATGGCACGGTCAATGAGGACTGCCCGGGCCATGTGCTGAGATTGTATACATACTCTTGTTCGCTGCGGGGCAGGGCGACTTCTTTGCGTTTTGCCGCATTGCAGCATAGTGCTCTTCATCGAGCGCATAGTCGTGGGCATATATGCAGCTGGCGCCGTACTTGCAAGATGCGAGATAGAAGAGAGTGCAAGGAGGTGGATCATCTAGTAATCGAATAAGTATCAGGATCGACCATTATTTGATTCGGCAAAGAACTATAATCTCACGTTTAGACAAGGGCTAGGTGACAGACTCTGTCAGCACACATTCAAATATCAGTCATAGTAGCACTCACAATGTTGGGATTGATGAGCCTGCCACTCGGTGCCGATGAGGATCGTCTAGGTATAGCCTTCGAAGAGTTGGAAGAACCTGATTCGCTGGAGCCACTGCTCCCCACAGGGTCCAACTCCGGAGTTGAAGGGCGACTTCCCATGGGGTACACGCTCTGCAGAGCGGATTTGTAGCTGATCATGGTAGAGCGTACAGCAGGGGCGTCAACCTTCACCAACTCTTTCCCCATCTGCACCATGTTCCCTTCAAGGTCGTCATTATCGTCTGGAAGTGGGACCGTGGCCGCTACAGCCAGAGAGGATGAACGAGATGAAACAAAGACGGCAGCGGCAGCATTAAGACTGGGCAAGGAAGGCGGTATAGTAGGATTACTTGCGCTGGCCAGAAGCGGAGGCGGAGTCTGGGAACGGCTTCGCATCTTGTCCGTCATGAAGAGTCCGGGTACCTTGAGTGTAGACAGCCGGAGCTCCTCGATACCCGCCGCCATATCCGAATATCCGGGTAGTAATATTAACTTTTCGCGGAAGCCCGCAGTTATTGCACTAGTAAGACTGGTTACATAGCCATTGTCGTGGCAGCCTTAGGTAACATGCGCCATCAGACCAGCTCCGGGACATAGTTGCTTCGACAGCTCACCTCCAAATATCAGTTTCCATGTTTGGGGCATGCGAAGATTGTCTTCAAGATAGACTGCAGAAAGGGCCTCAGTGTACGCCATGTCAAAACAAAGGATCATACGGACCTCTTAGCTTAGCATCCGCAGCCTCCTTAGCGTTCCCAACATCGACCATGAGGAAACGCTCGCCAGCTTGATTAAATCCTATCATGAACTCTTCGAAATGCTGGGCTTCATCTCGGTAGCCAAGCCGCTGGAATGTGCCCAGTAATCCTGACTTGTTAAAGAATATATAAACCCAGAGTTGAACCTCGTGGAAGTTATTGAGATCCGATAAATATTGGTGAATAGACTCCGTCAACTGTCTAGCAGCTGAGCGGCCGCCTTCTCTGCCTTGAGCGAGTAGAGTCGACGAGAAGATTGTGCCGTCTCCGTCAATTAAACATACAGCACGGTTTTCCATTCCCTGGAGAAAGTCTAGACTATCAAAGCGCGGATAACGCAAGCCGCTACTCACACGCAAGGTCATTATTTGATTGTTGAGTTCAACCTTCTCCCTGTCGGTCTGTCTCTTCTCAGCATTGTATCTTAATATGGCTTCATTCTTATCCTTCTCAGCAGAGTTATATAAAACTTTGAATGCGTCGCGATCTCTCGTGATTTCCTCTATGCGTTGACGGTGCTCAGCCTCCTTCGCACAAAGCGCCATAAACTCATCTAAAGAAAGAGCCGATTACAATGTCGTCTATTAACATGGCGAGAAAAACAATACGTACGTCTCAGATCATTGAAGCAGCGGTCCCTATGGCGACGGTCAACCATAATCACTCCCGTACAGATACCAGAGTTGTCACCCACCACACATGCTGAGAATTGTCTACGGTCTCGACGCCGTAACTGAAGGAGTCAGCGCTAGCCATGGATGCAAGGTGTCGTGCTGTGGTCGCTCAGAGGCCTGAAATGAAAGAGTGGATTTATGCATTCAGACTCGAAACAAAGCAAGGCTATATACTCCGAGAGTCTTTCAACATGGCAGCGGCGTGGGCATGCACACGTCCCATCAAAATTCTTGCACTTTGACCAACGCGCAGGTGATTCCATCCATATCGGCAAATATCCGATACTAGATGTACAGACACGCCCCACTACATTGCAAAGCTGTGTAAACGTGTAAAGCGTGCGAAGGGAGTTCAGTGCAACAAGGAAACGGCGTGGCGCCTGCGGCAATAGCATAAAAGTCCAGTGATCTTGCCCTCGCACACGAGCTGGGGCCACGATGGTCAAATAAATTGATTCCTTCGAGCAATCATCGACATCAGGAGGGAAATATCTCTTGTCGCCGGATCAACGCATTCTTGAGGTCAGGTCGTCTGGACCAGATCCATAGACAGAGACTAGTTTACCAGACTAATAAACACGGATCTTGCTGTTAAGCTGATGTTTTCGGGAGCGGAAAGAAGGGAAAGAGCCTGAGTACGAATACAGACAGCCTCTCGCCACCGAAGGTCAAAGCGCGGAGACGGCGTGTGGCCTCCGACTCTCGTGGGAACAGATTATGTGGACGCGTTAACTCACGCGACGCGACGCGTCTGATGGCCACGACGTGTATCTCAACGTGCAAGTCGACGGCGACGCCCCAGGGCGGCCTACAGCGTCAGTGTCCAATACTACGAACACTACGCGCTCTTAACCCACGATGTCTGACCTGTACACCGCTCTTCGGGTGTCACCTAGGAAGAAACGGTGCCCTCCATCGGACGACTTAGATGACGCAGTCATCACTCCCAAGAAAGTCCGGACTGCGTACGTGTCCCAGGCTTTTTCTAATGGACTCTTTCTAATCCTTCTGTGTGCGCTGATAAAGTCCGCTGACTCCTCCACGGACGGTAAAACGTCAGAAGCAGGCAAGAACTCTACCTGCGCACCTTTCACGCCTATATGAAATCTACACTGCATTACAACATGCGCTCTCGCATGCCTTGGCAACGTCTGCGGTATCACCGTCATCCGATACTGGTATTATACCTAATGTCTTGAACCACCTATCTCTAAGTACGTACACCGGCTTTTCGACAACGTTCAGTGCGGATGATCTGCGTCGATTGTGTTGGCTCTGGGAATGGGACGGGAAAAGCTTGCCAAACACGAAGGTGAAAGGCAAGGCTGTTGCCGATGATGACGATAACCCTTTCCTGGATAATGGCGACTCGACTTCATCGTCCAAAGATTGGTCGAGAGGGTCAATGGGATTCGTTGTCTCATCTTGCATGCACTTATCCAAGGACTCGAAGAAACGTATGCCCGCTTACGGTATAGGCATTGAAGTTGAAATGGACATAGACAAGGGAATGGGCGCAGGTATGGCAGCAGTTGCAAGGTGGACGGCAGCCGGAGAAGCTAGGCGAGAAGAAGTTCGGACGAAACTGCTGCAATGGGCCGAGGTCCGTTCCCTATCCAATCACTCACTATACGTCATTGACACAGGCTACACATTCAATCCGCGCAGCTTCATACGGACACGACTCCAGCCCCGAACTTGCCATTGGCTGATTTACCGAACATATCTCCGCCGAACAAGCCATCCACCCTCACGAAAATTCTTGCTTCCGCTTCGCCCAAGTCCCCTTCTTCCCGCACCATTCTCCAGCCTCCAGAATCACCGTCCAGATCGAAGTCGCCCCGGAAGTCATCGACCAAGCGAGTTGGACCAAGCTTATCCGATGACTTCCCCGCACCCTTACTCCCGATTACTCCTTCCTCTCGATCTAAAAACACTGTCCTCTTCCCCCAGACCCCAGTTTCTGGCAGACGAGGGCGCAGCCTGGCCACCTCCCTCCTGACCCCTCGAACTCCCTCTGTTTCTCCTGCTCGCAGTACTACCTCTGACGCATATGGCTCTTTACCATCTACGCCTCGGAAGCAGACAGGTCCTAATGCAGAAACGGCACCTGAGACTCCTAACACATCCCGGCGACAAGCATTGTATGAGAGGATTCGACAAAAGTCGCTCACAGGTTCACCTACGAAGCCCACTTCGGGCAAAAGCTCTATACAAGGGGGCAGCAAGATGACACGAGACCAACTGTTAAAAATGAGTCAGGAGGAAACCAGAAGAAGGTGCTTGCTGGGAAGACTCGGTGGTGTTGCAGAAAGTGTCTGGATGTATGTCGCTATAGTTTACACCTCTGTTCATGGGCTGAACTTCGGATTATCAGGTTATTCTCATCTCCAGTGGGCTCAGCATCGTCGTCACTGTCCCCTCGCAAGCGTCGTGCCCTTCCCTTTGCCGAAGTGTCGACCGCTGTGCTTAAATCGTCGCCTGTTCCCATATCCTCGGCCGAAGCTTCGGAGTCTATCGAGCTTCTCGTGAAATTATGTCCCTTCTTCGTCAAGCAATTCAACGTTGGCAGCGAAGAGTGGCTGGAAATGCCCACTGGGAACCTTGCGAACTCCGGCGAAGCAGATTACGAAGATTCTATCCTGTCGTCTCCATCCAAAAGCAAAGGACCCAGTGCTAGCTCGGTGGCTAGTCCAGGCAGAGTCCAGCGTAAGGATGAGAGCGCGCGAGAGGTGACTACTAGAAGCCCGAGGACCGTGAGACGCCAGGGTGGAGGTCTCCGGGAGGTCAGAGAGAGAGTTCGGAGAGAGTTGGAGCTTCTTGATTGATTGAGCAGTGCTTGCATCTTAACTATTGCTGCATTTTTGCTGATTACCTTTTTTATCTCTGTGGCTCATGTCGGTAGTTGATTTGTTCGCCACAATAAAACTCGATTTGTCTTGTCAGTTAAAACACATTATGGCGTTAAGAGATTTTTTAGGAGAATCAAGAATCGGTCTGCATATCCAGGAATTCGGCCCAAGTGTCGTCAATGTGGAATAAGGAAACGATGTGTCCGCCTTGCAGTAATTTGACCCTTCCATCGTAGACCCTTGCCAGGTACTCCACCATCCCCATCGCCTCCTCGCTCGAGGCGACCACCAGTACAGCCCTACTCTTGTGAGCCGCATCAAGAGCCGCGGGGTTGAAACCCCAATCACAACGAAGGATGTCGGAGATCTGCATATAACTCCTCCACGTTTTCTCCACGCTCCTGACCACATTGCAGGCGAACCGCTTCTCCAGCTCGCCCTCCTGCATACCCCGCTTAGCTCTCCAGCGTGTGTAGGCAGTACGCTCTTCGTCTCTCATTTTATCGAAGAGCCTTCTGCGTATGAAGCGCTCGGTCCCTTCAACGATAGCCATCTGCCTGCCGAGGAGGAACTTGACGAGTCGGAACCCGAGCTTGATTGGGATGTAATGGGCTGGGGATCCTACGGCCATGTAGTCTGTCCAGGAGAGGGATCTGTAGTACATAGTGTGATATTTAAAAGGTGAGAAGGGGCTGAGAAGCAACATGCCCTTGATGCTTTGTCCCAGTGGGAAGACATCAAAAGGTGCGCCGTGCAGTATCTGCGCAGCTACAGTGCCTAGAGATCCGCCAGCGACATACAATCGCAGTCGTTTCTCTGTTTGACTGGACGAAGGATGAAGATGATCGATGAGGGCCGTAACGTCGCTAAGCAGCTGAGACGGGAATGATTCTGCAGAAGAGGCGGGAGAGCTGTGACCCCATCCCGGAAAGGTCATGGAGATATAGTGGACATCGCGATGCTGTAGTGAAGGAGAAACGTCCGAAGTCTGTGCAACTCCGAACGCCCCAAGGAGGAAAAGGATGACGCTGTTACTGACAGGGTTGCCATTATCCGCGTACTCGATTGTACGGCCACCGAAGATAGAGAGAAGCTTGGTTGGGCTGCTCATATATGACTGGATGGTGTCCTTGATGGTGTTTTTCTTCAAAAATGCTCTGGCTCATATATGCCAATGTGGGAGCTGCGGCATAGCGACATTTGGTGAGATAGACACCAGAGTAATAACGTCTGATTACATGATCTCGCATGTAAGTAGCGTACGTTCTTAGCACGGGAAAGACAAGTGTATGTTACATCCCGGCTTCAGCTGGAGCGGAACCTGCTGCGGGCCTGACAGCGGCGCAGTCCAGCGGGCTCGTTTCCGAGACAGCAGCACTAGTAGTAAACAGATGTCTCCAGGCTGCCTGGGCGCAGGATATGTGAGTCAGTATAAGAAACAAGACGCAGGCAATACTTTTGAAGGGGTACGTGAGGAAGTTCGGCCTCAGATTGATCGGACGGAAGCTTCATGCATTTACGTAGCACTGCCACTGGGCTTCTTTATCTCGGTGCCGACGATACCCGACTGTTGGATTTCATTAATAGGGTTTGCTTCCGTACAACAGATACACATATGAGAAGTATTCAAATGTTCGTAGCAAAACGTGTGCCACGTAAATTCATAATTCCGGCTTGTCACGTCTACATCTCTAAGCACCGACTCGGGTCCAAGAGAACAAATCGAGCTCTGAGTTGACCTCAGAATGTCTTGAGATACGGGTCCGGAGCTACGACGGTAGCCTTAGTCTTGTTGAAGGAATCAATCAGTTCATCAGATATGTTCAGGTGTGCCTTGACCAAAGCCGGCGGGATCAGGGCCAGCCACTAGTTTTGAGACATTTTCGTGAGGGACAATCCTAATGGTCAATATAGGATATAGCGGAGCATACCTGTCTCAAGCTAATGTCTTGGAAGATATCTGTTGATAAAGCGTTTGTGGCCATATAAGTAGTGAAGTATTTGGTTACATACCAGTGTGGAATATCTCCAGGTAGTGCAGCGTCGTGTTCCCGGTGTTCTCCACGTAATGACCTATTAACAGAAGGATCAGGACCACAGACGGTGTCGATGCATGGGAGATACAGACCATATGGCGAGGGCGCGTAACCTTTGAGGAGTTTCAATGGCGGCTAAAGCAGGTTAGAGGAAGGAAAATTACGCACCAATATCACCCCCCTGAGAAGCGTTGCGAGTTAACACGGCGAAGGAAAATCAGAAAACATAATCCACTAGCCTGGAAATCGAAAGTCGCTGCATTTCCTGCAGCCCCGAACATCGTCATACGAGCATTACCCTCTCTGTCGCGCGGAAATAATCAGCTATTGAACCGTTATACCGCCAAGGTGGACCAAGGTGGGAAAGATCCTACAAGAAAAATGCCCATTCATCCTCCGTGGGATGCCACTGAGTAAAGGATTATCCGTCATCTAGTAAGGACTCAGGAGGCGTGGTTAACTTACGTGAAGCTCCCTATAGTAACGATGGTGCTGTTGGCAGCTGCTTCCAACAAAATTATACTATTGCACGCACCTCATGGCTCCAGGTTCCACAGTGACCTCCGCGACAGCGATATTCTTCGCTGCTTTGAACGTCCTCGAGTCTGCTATCTTGACGGTGCCTCCAGCCAGCGGCGTGGCAGGTACCTGGGAGAATCTGTAACCAAAAGATTCAGGCACGGTGCCCTGTGGATCCGAAGGGGCTGTGGCATTATCGGGAGGGGGATCTGATATCCAGCGTCATGTCAGCAATAGGATGGATTTACTCAGAGAACGTAAATACGCACTACTTGGGAATATGTAGAGTTGTTGTCCGGGGATACCGTCGAACGCGGCGATATCGGTCCCGAAATTCTTTGCTATCACTTCCTTGGGAACGTGCGCGAGCCAGTCTGTAAGCTAGAGACCAAGTCAGCTATGCAAAAGACAGTAGTATAGTCTGATATCGACTGACTAAGAATGTAGTGTCTTCGTTGAAATCACCAGAGTCGAAGACCTTAGAGAAGCAGATGGGTTAAGGTCGGGTTCGAGTGGGTGAAATGCATACCAGAAGGAATTCACATCCCTGAGGGTCGTCATCTGTGGCTTGCAGAGAGTGGGGAATGCCCGCGGGAAAGTACCATAAATCCCCTTGGTTCTAATACGCAGTAAACCTCACTCCGTGATTCAGAGGATGGGGTTCCGAAATATACTGACCAACGTTTCCAAGAAATTCTTGCCGTTCTGATCAACGGCTGTGACCTGAGTCGAGCCCTAGATGGAATTCATATTAAACACAGGGTACTCCACCACACTTGAATTACCGTCTACCTTGAGAATGTATGCCCACTGGAGTGGCGTTAGTAACATATTTAAGCTATCCTTCCTGGAAGAGCTACTCACTTCGTCTGCAGAGTGCCAATGCAATTCTCTGACAGTGGGTGTGGATCAACACCCATAGTCCTATGCTAGGAAGGTTATAGTCTTACCGAATTGCACCGGGTTCTAGGCGCATATCTACACCAGCCAACTCTGAGAAACACGGTAAGCGTTAATCACTTCCGATAAAATCATGCGCTTACGAGTTGCAATAGGAAGCTCCTGGACTGCAGATGGAAGCGGTTAGCACAGTCAGACACGACATTGCGTATGATACGTACTATTCTGTTGACGTGCCCAGCCTCCAGTGTTGAGACGATTGTGACTCAGAGCAAATGGCCACTTCGCGTTCAAACTACCGCAAGGCATCAGTATCAGAGCGTTCATGAGATACTAATGTCCGAAGCACATACATGGACCCGGCGTCAGTGGTGGGCGGGGCAAGTAGATCGGGGTTCTGCTTGTCACTGCACGACGGATGATTAACAGGAATTTCAGCATCGGATTCACAACGCTTACATCGGGACGTTCTGTGGTCCAAGCTGGTTCGCTCCAAGGGGGCCTCGAATGGGCTGGGGTGCGTAGTCGACAGTATCATTCCACAATGGATAATTAGGATTGTCGCTGGCAAGCGGAACGGTCGGGCTCGCGTCTGCTGCCGTCGCAGAGAGAGTGCCTGAAGGTAAGGTCGAGCTTGATTTAAGTACTGCAGCTGACAGCGTGCCCGCAGGGGCGGCACTGACGAATGCAGCTAGCGACAAGAGAACGTGGGTGACTGAGAGCAGAAGCATCTTGTGAGGATGTTTGAGAGGAGGAATTCCTTGCTGCAGAAAATAACTTCGGTAGGGCTACCTTTATACACCAAGAGAGTTTAGGTGATGATGTCTAAAATATTATGAGGTCATGTGGGATAAGTGAATCGGTTTCAGAATTTCGGACGAACCAAAAGCGATTCTCTCCTAGAACGCCACAATATTATCAGCTTTTACGTCAGGTAGACTTTACCATATGGGCGCCTGCAAGATCGGAGCGCGGCAGAGCGACATATCGCTCGCAAAGACTTGGAGGGAACAAAATACGATGTCGAAATCCGAATGTCGATTGGCATTGGATCCGATTGGCCTTCGGACAGTGTTACTACGGCCCCAAGACTGAATGTGGCCTGTAACTTCTTCAATGAGCGGTACCACAATGAATAAACGGAAAGATATGGATCTAGAATTTAGTCGTCTAATCATTACATAGAGGAGTCACCTTGACCCTGACTGCGTATCGGTGCGGCGACCGGTACTAATGACTGCACAACAGGTGCTATAGATGCTCAAAATAGCACAAAGAGCTAAGATTAGAGGGTTGCTGAAACCACAAGCTTGCTACACTTTAGGTGCCCGGTAGACCAGATTTAAACTAGCCCGTGCGGCACTTTTCAGAAGATATACAGACGCAGGAATGCCAACTACTCACAGACATCTCATGCAGCATGTCGTCGTAGCGCAGAGCAGGAATGCGATGTCAACTGGCGGACCCAACAGCAGCAGCACAACTACTCGTCGGGCAATGTCGGAGCGTATGCGATGTATGTTGCCAAATATACAACTGCCATCCGACAAGATATTTGGATACACCGCGTGCGACCCACTTCCGGAACCCCATTAATGAGGTAGCGATGCTGTATCAGACCAGGTGAGTTTCAGGTAGGCGCCTGTATTACGGACATTGGAGAAAAGAACAAGGTATACCGATTTCAGCAAGTAAGGAAGATACATCCGACTCGCGACCAGCATCGCACAATAGTGAGAAGCGCCCTAGTCCACATAGGCATAATGGTGGCCGCTCACCCTGATAGACTACGGAAAGAAATGGGTCCCTCAATTCGACCTTCCAGCTGTCAGTCCTACCTTTCTCCTCACATCCTTTTCATACTCAATGCAATCCACGACTCTGCCCTCCTTCCTGCTAGACTCTGCAGCGAAGACAGTCAAATGACTCTTGACGACCTCATCAATGTTTGTGCCGACCATGTCTTGTTTACCAGCTTTCACAGCTTTCACAAAGGTTTTGATTAAACCGAGATCGCCCCCTCCATGGCCGCCGCCCTCGAGAGGGGGAGTGTGCAAGGTAGAAGTACCGGCACGGAAGTCTGTCACTGTGAAAGTCGACATATCGCCGACAATCTCGCCATACGTGAAATGCAACCGAGTCTGCCGTTCGCAAATAAGTGACGTAAAAGCAACCATGGTGAACGATGCGGTTGACCCGTTGGAGAACTCGATGTTCACAACCTATGGAGATGGGGTGATATGTCTGCAGGGATGTCGGTTAGAAATACACCGCACCTGGTTATCGCAAACGTCATTTGCCGATTCATATACACAGCGCCCATAAGGACCTTTCTCCAGGGCTTCGTGTATATTCTCGATGTCGGGAATTCCATCTACGATTGTAGATGCCGGCCAGCCCTTCTCCCCATCGGTAACTGGATCAAGGTAGACTGCCGCATATCCCATGAAACCCGACATGATATGGAACCGCTTGGAAAAACGCACTTTTCTTTGCACTGTAAGGGCAGGTTCGCTCACAGGGGCATTTGAGACACCGCTGAGCGTCAGCCGCAGCCGAAGGTTTGACATCTTTCCGGAAGTGCTTGAGAGAGCCGAAGGATGAAGTTCGGATGGGCGTTGCAGGCGAAAACCAATTGCACAAGATATCTATGTCACTGAGAGTTAACCACCGAGTGTTGAATAATCAGTCAAGCTCAGCTACGAAGATACTTTGACTACGCACTGACAACTCTTTGTCATAAGGGAAAACGAGCTCTCTTCCTCTTGTGCCCAGTTACCTCGCACATAAGAATGTGCGAAGTGAAAATATCCTATAGGCTCCACGTGTACCGCATTTATGAGCTCTCCTAGCGTTCCTGACCTCACTATTTCTGTAATTGCTTTGCTGTATGGTGAGTACCTTAGCACTGGTGGATGCTGCTTAATATCATGGTTGTTACTTTGGAATCATGTTAACTTACCGTGGCCCATGCCAAAAATAATACCTGCTCGTTTCACGGCAGCCTCCATCTTCATTATATCCTCTAAGCTGGTAGCCATAGGCTTTTCGCATAGAATATGATATCCCTGCTCCGCAAAGGCTTCGACCACTTGCAGATGCATGTTGTCCTGCACGGCAACTACAACCGCATCTGCCAAACGATGCCCAATGGTCTTGATAGTCTCTGCTGAGGCTGCATGAAGTCCAGCCCAATCTCGGAATACCAAAGTCCCGTCGATGGAATACATCTGTGCAAAGAGCGCGCATGTATTTGGACGGGGCTCGGCCATTGCAACGATTTTGCATTTTGAAGGATTGGACAGGGCATAAGCGGCATACGCCTGCCAGCAGAATCACAATCATTGTATAAGTGATTCACTGTACGTCCTATCGTCTTACCTGTCCTCGCTGCCCACATCCGATCACGGCAATCGTAACAGGACCAGAGTCGTCAATTCCTGTAGCATCACCCATAGCTCCTTGCAGTTGCCGGTCGAGATACTTAGGCAATTTATGACAGAGGGTCTCCATCTTGAATTGCAAAGGCATGATATATATACCACTCCAGATAAGCAATGAAGGTCTGGCGAATGTGCCGATCAAGTTTTGTGCGGCTCAAGCCTTCCAATCAGTACACACGCATTAGCGCACCCATTTATAATTACACAACTCCTAGCAGACCGAAATGAGATCCGATTTGCGATAAGTTAAATGACTTACAATGACTTGCTATACTGACAGAAGTGTAATGATGAAAGCTGATGAAAGCCATGATGAATATTGGCGGTGTGGGAATTTCCACTGAAGTGTGACTGCACGACTGCGCGTCGGTACACATCAAACTGTTTTGTATCATATATCGACGACGGCTCGGTGCTTTGCTCTAATTGTTGTGCTGCCATGCTCTGCTAGTCGACGGCTAGGTACTCACACCAAGTACAACACATTTTGCTGACTTTCCATCATCCTGCCCTCCGCCACCCTCTCTCTCAAGTTTTCGGTCATATCTCGAGTATTATGCAACTGTTGAATGCTGGATCTTTTCGTACCTCATCTAGGCTATGGAGTGCAAGTGCAAGGCACGTTTATGGGGGATTAGTGGAGGATCTGAGATATAGAGTGATGCATATTGCTGAAGTTCCCGGCACCGCTGCCGCAGTTCCTTGTGTCCATCCTCTACCATTGGTGCATCAGGTGCACCTGCAACACACTGACGCAGAGTCGTTTGCGAGATTCAACAGTGTGCGTACGGCCGACTCGAGATCTGTCAGACTGCAGATTGTCTCGTTGGCTTTACTTGCCCACAGTCCCTCTTCTCCTTCGGGGGTTGACTGGTTTTTGGTTTAAGGTATGGTTTGGGAGGCAAGGCAAGGTCAGGATCCTTTCTTTTTTTCTTTTTTTGAATCCTGTTTATTGTCCCTAGGGTATGACCCTATGTTAGACATTACAAGCCGTATATCCATACTACATGTTCATCGTCCCATCAAATTAAAGGTCTGTGTAACATTCGCAGGATCCTTTTAGATGTCCTTAACTACTTCCTTTGTTGTTCACGCCATCATGTAGAGCTGTTCGAGATCGAGTGTGGAAGCGTTTTAACAGTAGTATATACGTGGTCGAAACAGGTCAGCCCTGACCAGAATATATACCTTTGGCTATCCTCCCCAATAAAAACATTGGGACTACTCATAGAATCTTGCACTTGCACTTGATAGCCTAGATGAAGTATGAAAATGTCCAGCATTAATGGTTGCATGTATCGACGTGCAAATACAAGTCGAGTATTTATGACAACGCCACGCCACCTAGTCCGCGACGCGTCTGTGGCGACCAAGCTTCGAAGGGTGCTTGCATGACACGTCTCCTCCCGCGCCTTTCGGAGAGTCTGCGAAGAGCCAAGGCTCGACTTCCTCGACGATCCCCTGCCTCACCCAGAAGATGCAGAAAGAATACTGTACCGAAACCCATACTACCGCCTTTGGCTGCTGTCAGAGCACCCGGTCGTTCACAGTCCATCCTCGTAGATGAGCTCAATCCGATCGTCAACGCTAAAGCATTTGTACGACACAAATCACCACCACCGCGAATACAGAGGAATAATAGCCGGGATGGACGTGGAGAAATGAGCGATCAAGAAAAAGATTGGTGGTCCAGCCCTTATTGTGAGTCACACTTGCTTCCAGCAACTATTAGGCCAGGTATACTCCTGCTATTTAGTACGCATGCTTTCAACTCCCATAAGGGTGTGCTTATCTACGGGTCGACACTTCCCCTCGGGTGAGTAACAATTCCGGTATCTGACGAGGACTTATTCATGTTCTTTCAGATTTCCTCGTGCGTGTGGGAGTGATGGAACAGCCCGGAACACATATACTACGTTCCAAGCATTATCTGCTTCCTGACGGTATAGAACATCCAAAGTTCAAAAAGCGAAGAGCAGCTATATCTGCATATGTCGTTTGCTGGAAGACCGCCATGGAGCAACTGATACATACAGGTTCGGACATAGAACATTCACTTATCATTCATGCTCAATTAGCTTTGTGCCATAGGCTCATACAAGCGACTATCCGGTCAGCCCATCGCTCACCCGAGGCTTACTGAACAAATAGGCCATTTATTACGTCTTAGGGTTGTCCAGGAACTGGAACTCCTACTCCGCCGACTACGAACTAGACCGCAGCACTCGCATGATGCTCCTTTGATTCGCCGACTTACACGAACTGAGTGGAAAGCGTTGAAGGAAACTGGAACTATTCCGCAGGAGAACGCCGTTGCTGTTATCGTGTGTCCTCCAGTCAACAGAGATCCCAAGACAAAAGCAAGGCCGGAACCGAAAATGACAGCTTCTCCTGAAGCAGATACACCAGGCAACCCTCCGTTTCGTCCGAAAAGAGAGCCGCCACCCTTGTCAAGGCTGTACCCGACCACGTCTTACAGCCTTGATGACCCTCCTGGTCTACTTCCTCAGGCTCGAGTTCCGCTATATAATAGTGCTGTCCTTTTCCCCGAACCTTCCCATCGTTCAGCATTTCACGCCCGTCTGATGTGCCTCTTATCTATTGAGAGGCGAGCTCGCTTTAAGGAAGCCATAAAGGTCAAGATCAGTGATGCAAGAGCAGGCTCTCCTGATGACTCTCAGAAAGATAGGGACCAGAAGGCGAGTCATGCATTTCTGCTATACTCTGGCTGGACGTCTCTAGAGAGAGCAGATGCCGTATCATTAGCTATTGCATTGTGGAGGGTAAGGATGTGGGAGGGCGATACTTGTGCAAACTCGAAGGAATGGCACGCTGGAGGCTGGGAGGATCCTTCTTTGAGGCTGTAATTGTACTACGGGTCAGACGGCCTGCAATGACAATCGTCCCGCCGGTCGCTACATCGAAAGCAATCAAGGAGTATCCATGCATAACTAAAATACAGACGGTTCTTATGATTCGACAGTCATGGGTACAGGTGCATGTGGCTTCTCCTTGAATGCTGGCAACCCAAGCACTTCTTTACCCTCCCAGAACCTTGGTAGCTGATCGCCAGGTACGAACAATCGCTCCACGCCGTCGTCTGTGATTACGCACATACGAATGACGCCTCCGGATGATCCATCTCGAGACATTGCCAGAGCCAGCGCTACAAAGATGTGGGTTTGAATAAACATGGCGGGCTTGGATACACGTACTGTTCGTTACGAAGTTCACGGTTTCATCTCGTCCCCATCCTTCCTGGTACGTCGCATCGCAGTAGCCGTACACGTAGGTTGACCCGGACCCTATATGACTTGACCCTCCATCTTCTACGACTGAATATCGCAGAACTCACCTCCGATCGCCCATGGCTGTCTGAAAAGACCTCCACCAAGAGGAATGTTGTAGACACTGGGGCCCACGTCCTTGTCCCATCCAGCAACAATGATACCGGCACTGAGAGCATCCTTATTCTCGTAGCATAACTTTTGGAAGAGTGTGGCGGCGGTATGAACGGACGGTGGTTCACCATTCTGTTGACTATATCGTGGTAGTAGTTAGCACGTTGGCATTGTGAATCGATAGGATCAGTGGGGAACATACGTGTACATCTGCAGATAATAGTGAACAATATCTGCAACAGCCTGTGTGTCTGCAGCAGACCCCGAGCGGCAGCAGTATATGCGGTCGTGGACATAGGTTAGCTTGTCTGTGACACGGTTGGCCTTCAAGTACATCAGTAACTGTGTTATTCAGGCGATATCATAGACTCACGATGTAGCTCCCAGTGGTCGTTCGACTGTCTGCACCGACCACTACACCTCCGTCGAATTGGACTGCCATGATCGAGGTCTACTCCATATTAAGCGGGGTGACATTGGCGATAGCGAGCATGGTACTTACACCGAGGTTGACCTCTCCACTCTTCAGATGGCTGATATCCACATCGATATGGTCCATGGCAGTAGTCGTTGGTACAGGAAAGAGTGTCTGGAAGGTGTGATCACGGTGCAGTCGCGGTTCGGTGGCTGAAGATGACGCGTCTACCGACACGCGTCTCTCCTTCACTTCTATAGCTTGCTACCCATAGACAGCTCTCCCTATCCCGTGAAACATGGCTTCATCATCTCAGCTTCCAGGTCTGTACAAAGATCTCCAGCGAGCCTTCGACTCGCGTCCCTGTGACCTTCAGAAATGCGGTCAACTTCTCGCCAAACTGAAGGTATTGGTCCAGAGACACTTTACTCCAACTCTCAACAACTCTTAACTTGGACCCGCAAGGGCAGATTGGTCTCATTGAAGCCGGCCTCTTGCTTCCCCAGTCAACTGCCAAACTGGACGACTTGGTCGTAGCTCGTTCGTATCTCTTCACCTCGTACGGAGGTGGATGCTAATGGTATCTTATAGGTGACATCCTTGAGATCGGTGCAATAGCAAGCATTCGTGCGCAGGATGTTCCCTCCTTCGACAGATATTTCTCGCAACTTCAAACATTCTATAATGACTTCAGGTTCACCTGTCCACCCCCTTCCCTCAGCATTACCTAAATCCTGATCATATTCTCTAGTTCTGTCCTTCCCCCATCGAAACGGGAATATCCTATCCGGGGCCTCAACCTCATCCGCCTCCTCACGCAGAACCGCATCGCTGACTTCCATACGACGCTCGAGTCGCTCCCCCTTCCTGCCGACGAGATCAGCGCAAACCCGTACATTAGCCATCCAGTCAACCTCGAGCGGCGACTCATGGAGGGGAGCTACAGCAAGGTTTGGCACGCGCGGGAGGAGGCCCCAATAGAGGAGTACAAGTTTTTCGTGGATAGTCTGATGGGGACCATCAGGTAGGTCTCAAGATTCACATCCATTTTTCGAAGTAGGACGGCGTGTTTGACTATGGATGATCCCAAGGAATGAGATTGCTAGTTGTGAGGAGACGGCATATGAAACCCTCCCTCTGAAGGACGCGGCAACTTTGTTGTTCTTCAGCAGTCAGTCTGAGCTAGTCAGGTTTGCACAAGAGGTTAGTCTCTCCGACCGTTCTCATTGCATCTGCTATTAACGCTCTCGAATAGCGAGGGTGGCAAATTGATGTGGTCTCTGGAACAATCACATTTGCGAAGAAGGGCGAAGAGCGAGTGGAGATTCCCAAAGAGAAGCTGATCTTAGCGGACTTGGCGTACGCACGCGAACTAGAGCAGATCGTGTAGTGGACTACATGGACTCTTTTATGTTTGTCTTCAAGGATGGTTTACCTTGTCTGCCTCCCAAAAGTCCGAACGATAATAAAGGGTCATAATCATACAATGCTAAACTACTCGAAGTCTCCTTCGATCGCCTCCTTCGCCTTCCGCTCCGCCTCCTCCTTTAGGTCTTTCGGAACCGGGATAAACAAGCCCTTCGTTTCGTCGCCTATCCATGACATCTCCAGTTCGAACTCCTTCTCCTTATTATCTTCGTGCACAGCATAAACACTGCCAAAGCATTCGTGAGTTACAGTAGTCAAGGATGATAATTTAGACGCACATCCTGGCTGCTTCTGTAACGGCTTCTCGCGTCGACATTTCAGCTAAATTCAACTTCTCCAGCTCTGTCTTGGCGAGCTGGCGGCCCTTGCCCACTGCAGCGCCGTGATATCCCTGATGAAGAAGTTTACATGATTGGAATTAGCGGTACGGTCGAGACAATACGGCTTACATAGAAAACACCACTCGGCTCAATCACGTATAGTGCAGGACCGTCTTTGTCAACTGCACCCACAACGGTACTGATGCCGAATGGCCGAACGGAAGAATACAGCGTGTAAGCTTGTATGTACAGTCCTAGACGGCCCGCAATGGTCTGCGGCATACTTAGTGACCCCAAGTGATATATGGTGCTTATCACTTACTTTTAATGTTGGCGGGGACCGATAGGTGTCTCGGTGGTTCCCTGCTTCTTCCCGTGCTCTGTTAGCAATATGCCGCCCGTCCGCCAGGAACCCTGCTGATGCCTATTGAGAAGAGTGGGATGAGTCGTGGCGTACAGAAGTATCACAGCACTTACCAGTCCCATGTGCCGATCTACTGTCTGGATCCGTCTGTTGGCACCAGGCACTAATAACTTTGAGTGGACCAAGTTCTCCACTGCAATCACGACACCATCCTTTACACGGAGTCCAATGATGGTTCTATAACATATTCAATGACTAGGGCCGTAGCATGGCCCTGTTACTCACCCAGAGTTTTCTACTGCTTTGTTCGCGTATTCCACCTAATAAAGACACATTCAGACCAGTCCATGATCGGACGTGTGATGCACTGAAGGCGAACCTGGAAAATACGGCCATCTGGAGAGTATGTGCTGGCCGAGAGATCGTAACCTGTACCGATGGATGTCATGTTAGGTGGTGGTGTAGCAGAGATATAAAGTGTAGGAGAAGTCTTGAATAGGCGAACGCGCAAGCATGCCCGAAACGCGTCAGCCCATCAAGGAAACGTGACCTGTGCCAGGCGCGTCACTTCGAGAATCGAGTACGCCTCTGTTTGTGGCAGCCACACTCGAACCTATGGCGGCCTTTTCCTCTGTCATGGATGAAGACATTGACTGGACACCTGTTCTGAGCGACCATCCCATATTCCAGCCAAAAGATGAGGTGTCTAACGCGTCGAACAAGGGCAAAATGTCTGCTTTGGAACTATCTACCTCGTCGTTCTCCAAGTACACACGCCTGGATCCGGGAGACGATGGCATGTCACCCTCGGGGAGACGACAGGTTATGGCGGCTAGGGATGGGGACTTGATTGTAGCGGTTGGAGAAGAGCTGAGGATCATGTCTCTTGGGGAGTCTAAGCTCCAGCCGAGCGCGAGGAAGTCTTACAAGGTGTGTCTCAGAAATGATAAAATACCAGACGATCTGTATCAACTGTAATCACAGGTTCTTTACACGCCAAATATTGCATTTGAGATAACCCAGCTAGCGGTGAATCTGAACGGAAAGCTGCTTGCGGTGGCGGGTGCATACCAGGTCGCAGTGGTAGTCCTTCCTAAACCTGGTTTCGCAAAACTAGTAACGCCCAGTGTAGACTGCAAGTACGATGCCTGGAATTTCTCGGTATTCACATCATTGACGGCTGTCTAGGTCGATCCAAGTAGGGCAGTTCTATCATGCCTCTGCTACGTCTATCCCTATAGCAAAAATTGAATGGCACCCTTGGGGCGAAGGAGGGTCTACATTACTCGTTATGACCGTAGATGGAAAACTCAGGGGAGTGGTAATAATACTAGCGTCTCATTGCGCCGTGAATATCTAATGTTTCTGCAGGGAGTATGATGTATCTGTTGATCCTGAAGAGCCCCAGCAGATGCTGTCCTTCGTGCCTCAGAGAAAACGAAAATCTTACCTCGCCCAGGGCGAGGCCGAACGCGTGGTGGCCTCCTTCGCCCTGGGCAAAGGCAGGGGTGATTGGGGCCCTTTGACAGTCTACGCATTAATGAGGAGCGGGGACATATACGCGATCTCCCCCTACATGCCAGTCAACTCGTAAGCTCCTTTGTATCCTATTCTATACCGTGCTCTGACCCTGATTCAGGTCGATTCCCTCAGACTATGTTCACAGCCTTGACTGCTTCGTGGCCGCCAAACAACAACACCTGACACAGGAAGATGACAGCCCCGAGTCCACAGCCCTCCACGCTATCTACGAATACCAGCGCAAATACGTCGCAGCACTCGTAAAGCAACTCCCATCAGAGCCGGCAGACCCAGCCGACACGCGACCTGTACATATGCACCCTCCTAACATCATCAAAATCAAGCCCGCTAGGCAGGGCCCCTTCCTTATGCAGCCAGCTCCAAGGGAGCTGGTCGATAGTGAAGACATCAATGCCACGGATATTGCGTACCTTACGTTCGACGCCTTCGAAGATCACGGGGAAACGGAGACGGAGCGCTTGGGTATTGTGGCGGTGGCATATGAGGATGGACGAGTGGACGTTTGCATGGACGTTGAAAAGATCGAGCCCAAATGGGATAACAAATCGGTATTTGCGCTTCGACCCTTTGTGTACGACTCTACTCACCTGCAACTCAAGAGAGTCGACCGTGGTCTGCCGATGCTCGCTGTATACGAGACCATCGACCTTGGTCTCCTGCCGATGCTCTCAAGACTCTCCTCGAAAGGCAAAGAGCACGACTCTAACGTGCCAATCAACCACCCAGTGCTCTTGGTGGACCCGATACATGAGGACGTGGTGTATGTCTATCATGCATTTGGTCTGCATGTGCTGCACCTTGGGCCGGTGTTGCAGAGCCTCACGCAAGCGCTGAAAGGTGATGAGCAAGAGGTGGAGACTGCTGTGGGCAAGTCGGAGGCAATCGTGGTGCGGCCTATGTTGTCGACGTTCTCTGGAGAGCAGAAGCTAAGGTTAGTGTCTACTTGCACCACCGTTCATTGATTTGACTGATGATTTACTTAGATCGTCGAATCCTGTTATATCCGTCGTGATTCCAAGCAACATCTACCTCACTTCCGGCGTTTTTGTCTTAACATCTATGAGACAAGTCGTGTACATCCCCTTGACGCTGGACATCGATGAGCCTCCAGAACCCTCCAAGGAGACACCTCTGGCAATTGAAGGGCCGAAAGACCTTTCCGTAATGAGATCTCCTGGAGGGCCACCTGCCTATGTCAGCCTGCTGGGTACTGAATTTTACGACCCTCCTTCAATTTTATCCAATTTCTCCGCCCTGCCACCCACTGCGCGGCCCACGCTCGCTCATCGGTCCGAGATGATAACGCCAGACATCCTTCGCTTCCTCGGAACAATCATCGAACATTTCACCCACCAGATAGGCGAAGTGCGAATAGCGCACAAGAATGCTGAAGCTCGGCACGAACTTCAAATTCAAGAGTATCAACGACAGCAGGAAAAACTGCAAGAGATGAATAACTTGTGCGGGCAGCTGAAAGGTGCGCGACATAGTGCGACACTGGAGAGGGCGAGGAGGTTGCAGGAGGCGCAGAAGGCGCTTTTTGAGAGGCTAGATAGGACGCTGCAGGCGATGATGCGAAAGGTCTCGCCCGAACTGAATCAGCATGAAAGAAAATGGTTTGAGGAGCTGAAGAGGATGAAGGGTGAAGTTCTCGGGGCTACTCGGTATGACGAGGAGTCACTGTCTTCTCGCGTTAAGTTGGTTTGTGCTTCACTTTTTGTTATTGTTGCGTAGTATGCGGGACTGAATTGCGTGTTTAGTTGCGTCGGGAGTACGATAGATTGCTGCCCAATCTTAAGGAGCTGCAGGCAAAGGAGGTCCAGCGCAAGAGGAGACAAGCACAAAATAATCAAGGGCTTGGTGTCAGTCAGGCGTTCGAGCTTGGTGAACGCTCCAATGAAGAGTATGTTCTGAGTCATACTTTAGAATATTATGCCTGACGAACGATTTTTCAGACGTTCTCGTATACATTCATTGGGGGACCAAATATCGCGACTCGCGACTCGACTTGACATTACTTTAGGACATGCGCCGCCTTTGAAAGACTAAAGTTCTTGCTATTCTTGGTGTATATTTTTGTCGTCCAGCTGTATTTATACTTGTGCTACTACGTTCTGTGAACAGTGTGTCGCTGTCGTATCGGAATTGCGCTCATGAATGCATTGTGATCATATATATTTGTCCCGATATCAGTCGTTCGATCAGTACTTGAGGCTGCGTTCGGATGCATGTTGCCTGCAGGATGCCCCTTCAGCCAATCCAACGCTCGGAAAAGCACTGCCACACTGCCGTGCCGCGACCAACCGAACGGAGCCTGAGAATGTTGCGTGACAAGACGCGCTGCAGACGCGCCCCAGTCATTGTTGACGCGCCACAGCAGTCCTTCTCGGTCTCTATCACTGGACTTCTGCTCATCATGTCTGGTGGTGCAGGTGGTAACATCTTTGGGAACACTACGGGAGGGAGCTTGTTCGGCGGTGGGTGTGCGTGAGATTGTCATGATTCCTCGTTTCATATTGAAATTGGCTTGGACCAGCAAAGTCGACTGGGAATATCTTTAGTAACACAAGTTCAGGGAGTGGTGGAAGCTTGTTTGGGTCGACCACCGGCACTGGCAATTCATCCATTCCGCCCGCGACTGGTGGACTTGGCAACACCACGAGTGCTGCGACCGCACCTCCCGCTGGTGGTAGTCTCTTCGGAAACACACCAAATGCCACCAATACTTCCGCTCCCGCTGCCAATGGAGGACTCTTCGGCAACACTGCTGGTACTACTTTGACAACTCCTGCCGCAGGAGGAAGCCTCTTTGGCAACACGAACTCTTCAACGTCGACTTCAACTCCAAGCGGTGGACTGTTCGGCGGCGCTGCTCCTGGTACGAACCCACTGCTAAGTGGTTCCGCGTCTGCAAATCCTGCGTCGCCGGCAGGTGGGTCGAGTTTATTCGGTGGAGCGTCCAAGCCTGCGGGGAGTGCAGACTCTGCCCTTAAGCCATCTAGCTGTACGTTAATAGCGTTTCAGTCTAGGAATTTCTTTGATCATATCTTTGTAGTCTTCTCGAATCCACCATCGACAACCACAGCTGGTAAGTATATAATTAGCGAACGAGTGATTTCCCTCATTCATATGTGGAATAGCTTCGAGCACATCCGCCTTGCCTGGAGGTAGTCTGTTTGGGACACCGAAGGCTGCTGAGAGCACATCGACAAATGCAGCCACCCCGAGTTCTACAACCCCGGCTACGGGGAACATGTTTGGCGGCAGCATATTCGGTGCTACCAATACAAACAGACCCGCAGAAAGCTCGGCGTCGACAGGTGCCACCCCTACTTCTACTTCTACGACCCCGGCTGGGGGAAGCCTCTTTGGCGGTGGCAGTCTATTCGGTAAGAAGCCGGACGCTCCTGCAACTGGAGCCAGTGGTACAACCCCGACATCCACGACCACACCCTCTTTGTTCGGCAATAAAGACGCTAACAAGGGCGACACACCTGCAGGTGCGCATTCAGGATGTCTCATTACAATATAGTATGAGAATTCATAGATGTCTATAGCACCATCTGGCGGTCTTTTCGGGACCATCGGCGGGAATAAGCCCGAGGAGAAGAAGGGTGCACCTTCAGGTATTATCATATTCCCAATATAGGGTAACCTTGCAAGATCTGATGAATCATTACAAGCTACCTCATCTTTGGGCGGTGGCCTGTTTGGTACCACTCCCGCGAAAGACGCCTCGGGGGAGAAAAAGGACACAGCCTCGAGTGCGTATACTGCGGCGTGATTGTCTTCACTGCACTGAGCATTCTCGCAGCTTTTTCGCTAGGTCCATCTGCAACCACATCCACTAACAAGGAAGGCGAAAAGAAAGATGCACCAGGTACTGCCCATTTCTCTGTCATCGTCGGGGACTTGGAGCCTATTTAGAGCCATATTTTATAGCCCTCACCGCGAGTGCTCTTGGACCTCCCGCTTCTGCTCCAACAGCCATCGCTGTTCCTCCTCCTTCCATGCTTCGCGGCAAGACGATCGAAGAGATCGTGAACCGATGGTCGTCAGAACTAGAAAACCACGTCCACGCATTCAACGAGTACGCTGGCGAAGTGGCTGCATGGGATCGTGCGCTTATTGAAAACGGCAACAACGTATATGAATTGGACTAATTCATTCGATGTTACAATTTCTAACAGTTATTATTTCAGCTCGCTGCACTGTTCGCCCACGTTCTCGCAGCGGAGCGGGAGCAGACCAACATCGATCAAGCCCTCGATCATATCGAGCAACAGCAAAATGACCTCTCAGCTACCCTAGATTCATATGAGAAGTCTTTCGAGGACATTCTCGGTGGCGATGGTAGCAGTCTGCGAGTGCTGGACACAGGTCCCGCAGACTCTGAACGTGATAAGAAGTGATTTAATGTTCTCGTTGTCACCTGTGAGAGTACATTCTGACGCTACTCTAGTTACATGCTCGCGACCGAGCTGCACACCCATCTGGACGACCTCTCGAGTTCTCTGACGCAAATGATTGAAGCCGTGAACGCGATATCAGAGAGCGCACTGGAGAAGCAACAGGGCGAAGATCCGATGTCACAGATTGTACAGATCTTGAGCGGTCATTTAGAGAGTCTGCAGTGGATCGATGGCTCAGTGCGAGAGCTGGAGACGAAAGTGGGCGAGGTTGAGAGTAGAATCCAAGAATCTGGGGTTAGTTTCGCTGCGGGGCTAAGTGGCAACACTACCAAGACGCGAAGCTTTGGGTTGAACCGCAGCACATATTGATTGTATTGTACTGCTGATTCCTCTGGAAGGTATTGCGCATGTTTTTTGTGATTGTGAACCGCTATCGGTTTCTATCAGGGCCAGAAGAACGAAATGCAGTAGTGAATGTGTATTAATGCTGTTCCGTCCTACAACCGTGATATGAGAATTAGATCAATCCGTAAACACCGCGCTATGATGGCAGTCTACTAAATATGGTGGAAGGTGATGTATGACTCAGCGCGACAGCGAGCTCCTTGACCGTATCTGTTCTCCGTAGAAGAAAATCCAAATCGGTGCTGGGATTCCAAGGACGATCGCAAGTCCTGCGAGGAGGGAGTTGCCCCCTCCGACACCCAGTGCCTTAAACATCTGGGCGCCGAAGAGAGGGAAAGCAAACCCTAGCATAGATCGGAAAACCTAGAATCACTCTGCTCAGTCACTACTTCCGATTTGATTACGGACGCAAGCACTGACCGAGGCCGCTGCAACGGCACTGGCAGCAAACGTAAACGTGTCGACGAGATATAGTGAGATAGGGAGACTTCGGTAGCAGTTAGAAAAACAGCGAGAAGTGTAGAAGTGGCCTAGCTCACAATGTTGCCATTAATCCAAACCCGAAGATGCCCGTGCCGATGATGGGCATGACCCAGTGAATCTGAGCCGCCGCTGACCAGCCGTACCAGCTGCGAAGTCGTCAATATCTTGCTCATTGCATCCTGCTATGAATATAACGCACAACAGACCGATCGGCACCCAGAGTGACCCGAAAATAAGGGCAGGTACCCGGTATTCAGGCTTGCCTACTCCCCCATTTCGCGCGGAGAACTAGAATCTAACGTTAGCATACAAGCGAGAGTAGATAACACCCTGCCTACCCAAGCGTACACGCGGTCTGAGAGCCATGCGCCGAAAAATGTGGCGAGGAGGAAGCCAACGCCAAGGCCGATATACGCCAGGCCAACTGATCCCAAGCTGAAGTGGTACACTTCGCTGAAGAGATCTAGGCGAAAGTTTTCAGCGCAGATGCCGGTGCGAGCGGAAGAACCGTCAACTTACCTGGGAACGTCGAAAACATAAGGTAGTAGATACCTGGCACGCAAAATTTTGATCACTAGGTAGTCCAGCGTACTATCTCTGAACGGTACTGACCATACATCCTACAGAGAATGTGCTTTTAGATTGACGGCAATGTCAAGAGGTGGGTATGACTCACAAAGCCATATAGGCACTTAGAATGAAACATATAAAGCTTCTAGTGAGTAGTACGAATGGCCGGCTGACGTTGATCCAGAGAAGGCGTAGCTTGCTTCCATGTTCCTGTGTAAGATGTGGGTGTCTTGCAGCCGCCTTCTCGGAGTCCGAGGACTTCCTATCCCGGCGGAGCCGGATTATTGGTGCGTACGTCTCTTTTAAGAGGGGAATAGCTAGGGCTGAGGCGAAACCACCGAGTCCAGCAACGATGACAAACACGTATTTGAATCCGATCGCTTGAGAGACATAGCCGCCAATGATAGGACCAACTACCGGACCTAGACGTGCGTCAAAATGGATATGCTCTTCATTGCTGAGACAGTCAACATACCAATGAGCGGTCCAATAGTGTATACAGCCATCGCAGAAGCGCGGTCTCGTTCAGAAAATAGATCGCTAATCGATCCACCTCCACAGGCGATCGGCGCAGAACCAGCGAAGCCAGCTACATCGAATATCAATTCGACACTTCTGAGAGAGCCGCTACGACTCACACAGGAAACGGAAGGCGATCAAGGCGCCCCCCGTAGGACTGAACGCACATCCGAGATTCAGTCCAAGGAAGACGATGTTCCCAATATGAAGGACCTAAGCACACATTATAAAAATCCCAAGATCCAAAAGAGACACACAAACCCATGTACGACCATACATCTCGGAAAGGGGAGCCAGGAATAGCGGACCCAGTGCAAATGAAAGCAAGAATATGCTCAGGGTCATGGCAACTACCGTTGCATTCGTGATACCATAATGTACCGCAATTTCTGGTAGCGCTGGGGCCATCACAGAACTCGCCAAGGGCGACACAAAGGTATAGAGCGAGACCTGCCTTCCATGTGAGATCTCGCATGTCGATCTTGAGAATTGAAAACCCTTACTAGGGAGACCACCAGCCATTTCTGCCTGCCTGACCAGTTGCGAGGATTGATAGGATCATGCTGCCAATCATCCTCGAGATTCTCGAGGACTTCCTCCTTCTTGTCTTCTGGGATAGCAGACTCGCCCTCGCCGTCTTGAGGCACCTGCTCGTTACGGTCACGAACATGCGTGAAGGACGTGTCTACGGACGCTGGGGTGCTCGGACGTGGCTCCTGGGCAGCCATGGAACGTTGAGGACAACTAGCGACAACACTACGGTACGAGAAGCAAAGGGAGAGAGAACAGGTTCAAAATTCTAATGCGACCCTTTATTAGTCGAAGTATGTGATTGAAAACATCTGCGGCCGGGGGTGCGGCTGCTCGGCAGTGAGCAGTATAAGTCATACAAAGTAACGTAAAGTACGCCGTTAGTCCCGTATACAACATATGTACACTGCATATCATGACTGTCCGGGCCGCGACGGGTCGGTCTCCATACTAGTTGAACGTGGCGTCCTTCGCCCCGAGGAGCCACCTTTGTAGTAATTTCAGCTCAGCTCAAGCTTGAGCTTGGAAGCTTGACGGCCTGAAGCAGTATTTGCTGTGCCAGTCAATAGCAACGCCTGCGAGGGAAATGTTTGCGTGACTCGTGATATTCCAATGTGGGAACCTCCGCCAGTCTGTGATTGACATTCAAACCGTGCATACGTAGCTCGATTCAATTGACAATACATAGTAGATATACATATGAAGTGATTATAAAATTGTCTGCTTATTCAGACTGGTTCCTCGTCTGTGTTAAATTTGTCCTCCAGCTTTAGGCCTTGGAGGGTATCCTTTGGAATATCTGCTTGTAGCTTCTCCCGTGCAGCTGATCCTTCTATGGTCAACAGTCTTTGTTGACCGTTGTTTAGTCGTTGACTGGCACAACTGCCGCGAAACCCACGAGGCAAGCTGTATTTATCAATACACCGCCACCGGCCTGTTCAACAATACATGTCAAAAAGTAATATACTGCACGCCCCTTAAACCACGCTATAACGACCGACTGTGCCAGTCGGATTCCGCATTTCCGCCTGTATAGCAGCCGCTGAAGCCTCGAGCAGCAAGCGTTTAATTTCGCGAACTGCTTGTTCGACCTAGAGGCGCGAATCGACGAATATGAGTCAGCACGTGATGGGATTATCTGCAATAAGAAATGATGACGGACCCTCCACTCTTCGTTGGATTCAATGAGAAGGTGTAGCTTAGGTGGCCCATCGTGGGGCGGCTCCTTTCCGGCTTCATAGAATATGCCTAGGAAAGCATGGTGAGGACTATTGAAACACCCTTAGAAGGATCTACTCACCCTTGTTGGTTACAGATGCACCGCTGATCTCAATGAGCTGCGAAGCGTGTCGACAACCCAGTACAACCAATACCGAAAATCCACTGAATTAGACCTACCTGAGTCATGGTCTCCTTGTTAGTAACCTTCCACCTCGCCTTTTGCGGGTAGTCATTGATGGGTATAATGGCGTGGAACTCGGTAGCATCTGTCTTCCGACTAGCCGTGTCATCGAGCGGGATCTGCGACTGCATGACCAACTTGTGCGCTCTGAGCTGCGCGTTCAGCTTGGCCACCACACTCATAGCCTGCTTGTGAGCAGGAGTATCCTTGCCAGCTCGAGCCACGGCTTCCTCTGCAACACGCAGGGAATTCTGCAGCTTCTCTTGCTCTTTCTGCTGCGCCAGACGCTTGGCGGCAGCAGCAGCACCTGCCACGCCAAGCAGGCCCTTAGAAGAGTCCGGCGCCGGGCCTCGTTTGACTTCGACCTTGAAATTACCAAAGGTCATGTCATCGCCACTCTTAGTGGTCGTCTCCTCGGTGGCCTTCTCCTCCTCACCACCTTCACCGTAAGCCTTGCGTTCAGCCTTCTCCTTGGCATCACGCTCCTTGTCCAACCTGTCCAAACCCTTGCCGCCGAACCCAGAGCCAGCAATATGTGCTTTTCCAGCCTTGACCTTTTCGAGAAAACCTGAGGAAAGATCAATGAGCGCTGCACGCTGCACCCCACAAGTTGAATAGCAGTAACTCACCGTTAGCCATTTCCTCGAGGTCTTTAGGGACGGCCGCATTGCTAGCCTGAAGCGCCCTGTAAAGGTCCACCGAATACCGCTCCTGGTCAGGTGTGATGAATGTGACACAGGTTCCCTTATTTCCCGCACGACCAGTACGACCGGCACGGTGTACGTAGTCTTCCATGTGGTTGGGAGCATCGTAGTTAATAACAAGCTTCAGCTGCTTGACGTCTAAACCTCGAGCTGCAACAGAGGTAGCAATAACTATCGGCACGACCCCAGACTTGAAATCGGCAATGGTTTGGTCACGATCGACCTGGTCCTTCCCACCATGCAAGGACATGCAGAGGTAGCCCTTACGTAAAAGCTCCCGTAGGAGATCGTCTGCCGCCTCCTGTCGGTCCACAAAGATCAATGTCCGAGCCTCAGGATCTTCGTTGTACATCTGGCCAAGAATTTCCAAGAGCCTCGTGAACTTTGTCTCTTCGGGACGGACTTCGACGATTTGCTCGATTTCTGCAGCGACAACCGAACGACCGCCGACAGTGATTTCAAGGGGTTTTTTCAAGATCTTCCGAGCAAGAGAATCCATCTGTCTGGGGAAGGTGGCGGAGAACAATACGGTCTGACGGTCAGGACGGATGTTGTTCACGATCTTCATCACTTGTGGTTCAAACCCCATATCGAACATACGGTCTGCTTCATCCAAAACGAGGTAGGTCACCCGCCTAAGATTGGTCACACGACCAGAGTTTGCAGTGAGAAGGTCGATCATTCGTCCAGGTGTACAGACAATGACCTCTGCGCCTTTCTTCATATCTGCGATCTGATCTTTGATTGGGGAGCCACCATAAGCGCATACAGCCTACGAAATACTACGTTAATGGTAACAGATGGGAGTAGTGGATCAGAAGGCGTACCCGCAGGTTTAGGACCCTCAGGAATGGCTTACACTCTCTGTGAATCTGAACGGCAAGCTCACGTGTAGGCGTCATAATAACTGCAACGGGACCCTCCATCTGCTCGAGCGGACGCTGGTCCTTGATATGTCTGAACATGGGTAACAAGAATGCAATGGTCTTTCCTGACCCAGTCTTCGCCACACCGATGACGTCTCGACCAGACATGACTGCAGGAACAGCTTGAGCCTGAATGGGCGTTGGAGCAGTATAGTTCTTCTCCTTGATGACATCCAGACTGAAATGAGAATATTAGCATGAGAAGGTGTTTCCAGAGACGCTACACTCACCAACTTGCCGGTAAGCCGAAGTGACTCCATTTTGTTACAGGTCTAGGGCAGTCCACTCCCCGGATTTTGATTCCGTCTAGCTCAAGACGCAATAAATCAGCCTCCTCGTCCGTCATATCAGCGATGTCTGGTGGCGGGATGTAGAATTCCTTGCGGAAAGGCTCATAGCGAATTCGTGAATGATCAATGGTGGCTAGATCCTTCTTCTTAACTTTCCTAGCAGCCAAAGCGAGGATATCTTCCGCGTTGAGGTCTGTCATGTCCAGTTCATCGGCTGGGGCATCTCCTAAATCCTCAGGACCCTCATCGGCGTTCTGGTCATCGAGGCGAGCACGGAGACTGCCAGCATTTACACCTATCTTCTTCATATCCTCCGCATTCACCTTCTTTACCTCCTCCTTCACACCGCTCATGAACGCGTCGAGCGGGTCGACATCTTCTTCGTCCACGTCCATTGCGCTGTCGTCCTTCGCCTTTTCCTTCATTTGTTGTTCAATCCTGTTGGCCTCCTCGTCGTCATCGTCGCCCTCTAGATCACCGACCCCGTTCTGACCCTCGACCATGGTCATGTCGATAGCAGGCATGTCTTCCAGCTTCTCGAGCTTACGCTTCGTCTCAACAGAGTCGTCCATAATCGCAGCACTGGGGGCTTTGGCTTGCTTGAGAAGGTCGGGCTTGATAGGAAGCCCTTTGAGACCAAGACCGCTGAGCGCCGCACGGTTAAGTTGCCCTGAAGATTTAGATGTCGTAGACGCGGACGCGGCGGGAGCTAAGGAGGCATTGACCAAGTGGTGTGAAATCATGAAATCGCCTGAAAATATTGAAATACTCACCTGGAGGCGCCGACTTCCCCGCCAAAGCCATTGCTTTCGCTTTCGCCTCGTCTAAAGCTTTCGTTGCCTCCCTCTGCTTCTTCCATGCCTCAAGTTTCGCCTTCAGATCCTTCTTCTTCCCATCTCCAGACGCTGCAGGTTCAGAGCCTTCTCTATCTTGCTTGTCCTGCGACTTCTCTGGAGAAGAAGGCGCAGGCCTGTCTCTGTCGCGGTCACGGTCTCTCCGCTCCCTCGACCGCGATCGCCGACGGTCGTCCTTGCGGTCGTCGCGCCTATCGTCTCGGTACGCATCCCTCCGTCTGTCATCCCGGTACCTGTCGTCCCGATACCGGTCTCTGTCCCGGTCACGGTAATCCCTGTCCCTATCCCTTTCTCTGTCCCGATCTCTATCATCGTATCTAGGTCTTTGGCGCCTGGTCGGCGACGGGGACCTGGGTGAAGAGCGATATGAAGATCTTACCCTCTTATTTGAGCCGTCTGGCGAGTAGGACCTGTCGCGGCGCGCCATTGGACTTGTCCTCGAGGACCTTGGACTTGACGAGGTCGACGTGAAGGAAGGAAGTGCGAATTTGACCTTGTTTGGCAATGGTGGCGATTAGCCTTCACCGCCGGATTAGTGCTATACTCGGACCCATGTTATTCATGTACACTGCATCGTAGCAGATTACGACCTACTTTGGCTCTAACCATGACTACCGACCTCTTAGACCCATCAGCCCTCCTTTCAAAGCTGCAAAATCTACTGCCACCTGGTGAGAAGAAGCTTAAATCACCGCAAGATGGCATTGTTGCTTTGCTGCATGCCGCAATGGTCGCAGTTGGGTTCCGTCTTGTCGCGGTAGATGAAGACACGCCAGCTAGGTCGATCCTGGACAATGTTTTACCAGACGAATGGAATAAGCACGGGGCTGGGAACTATATTCTCAGGTACAAACATGAGCAGAGTAGTCTTGAATACTTGGTCAAGGCCGTTAAGCTGGGTTCTCGCACTCTCGTTAATGCCATTGCCATCGAGGTGGGTGGTGCATTCCCTCGTTCCAGGAATGCGTAGCTAATTGATCGATAGAGTGACAAGGCTGCGACCCTTGATATCTCCACGAACGACTTCGTGTCCCCGTCGTTCTATCCTCATGACCTCGCAGCTTCCGACGCTCAGCCGCTTGTCCACGGCTTTATTTCGTCTAATCGCGTAGCTGATCTCATGTCTCAATACAAACTCCAGATACTCCAAAAGTTAATTCCGGGCCTCAACAAACCAGGCTATACTGAATCCATTGCAGACATATCCACGAACGCCAGTGGATCTGTTCCTCGCGCACCCAACTCCAATCCTCAGCCAGCACGCCCTCAGCCTGAGGCGCCACCTATTGAGCCTACGCGATCGCCATACTCGCATATCCCGCCAGAGAACCCGCTGATGATTGGTCGTCGAGACCTTGACCCCATTCCGCATAATCCATGGGCTCCTCCGCCACTCTTTCCCGGCAATTCAGGTGATGGTATGTATGTAGGTCGTGACCATCCAATATTCGGAGCACGTCGAGGAGGATTCGGGGCAGGTGGACAACCTCATGGTCCATGGGGCGGCGACGGATTCCTCCCTCCTATGGGTGCCCCTCCTGGTGCTCGATTCGATCCTGTAGGCCCTGGGTTCAGAGGGCCTAGTCGGGGTGGGTTCGGTGGAATGCCCGGAGGAGGTAACATGCGAGGACCAGACAATGACGAGTTTATGCCTCCTGGATCGGTAAGTCCGATTCTCGCCCAAAGGCATGCACCTCTTTTGACTGGTCATTCCTCTTAGGGTGATATGTTTTCTTGATGATGGGTCGCTGTATAGTCTTGTAAAGCTGACACGTGATTGCATTGTCGATGTATTTCTGAAGATGTAATATCGTAGTTGATTGTATCAGTAAGTGCTAATAATTGGAAGCCGAAAGCCCAAACCATGATGAGCATGGTTCAATGTCACCAGAAACTTCCTTTTTTGGCGACTCAAGATCTTCTGATCGTGGTTTGAAACCACAACGCGGACCTACAGCTTCACTGCATAAATACGTCTCAAAGCTCAGATCTTTACTTCCCCCCAACAACATGCCCTCATCGCCCACCAGCAGACCATTGTCCCCTACACGCGCAGCGCGACACTCTGGCATACCACCCGGGTTCATTGCGCCACCCCGGCCCAAACCGCGTCCGATTGAGCAGCTGTCAGTACGTGAGCTGCGAGATTTGCAAGAGAAGAATGCGAGGATACTATCGTCAGCGTATGTGGAATTGCTACCTTCGTATCGACTCTGTTGATTTTCGAAATTTCCAGGTCTGCATCTACGTCTGCCTACATTCAGAAGGTGTCGTCGGAACAGGCTGCCGTGGAGGCCCGCCTCATGCAGCTCGGCATGGACCGCATCCAGACTGGTATGAGTAACACGAGAATCAGCGAGAGCATGAATGGAGATGATGAATCCAACCTTCCCCGAGCGATTTCAGCCAAACAGCGGGCATTAGCTAAATATGTGTGTATTATCCAATTGACCTCCGCTGCCACGTACTGAAGCGTACTGCTCAAGGCTCAGAACGCCATGGCCAATCAGGGAACTAACTCGATGAGTTTTGACGAGGCGGCGGCAATCGAGAAGCGGACACTCGCGCAGGACATGATGAGGAAACAGAAGATAAACGAGAGGAAGATGCGTCAGGGACTCCCAATCAAAGGCGAGGTGCTGACGCGAGCAGAGATGGATGCTAAGATGTGGGCCTTCTTGTAAGTCACCATGTTTATTCTGCCTCTTGGTACTGGGATGAACTGGGTCACATAGGAACTACAAACCGACTGACTCTGACATGGAGGACGATGAGGACGATGAGGATGACGAAGATTCAGACGATCCAGCAAGTTGGTTCATCGACGAAGACGAGGATGGCAGGAAAGGTCAGGACATCGTAGAACCTGACGACGAAGACTACGCCAACGTCATCCGGATAGACCATTCCAGAATACCGTCCAATTCTTTGTACAAACGTGAAGGGGACTAACACAGACTACCATGCCTGCTCCAGTTTTGATGAAGTATATCCATAGCCTGTATTTCATTGTAATATGTGTTATGTAGGATTATGTGGAGACATGTAGGTGTGCGCCGAGGCGAGGATAGCAATGTCGATAGCTCGATCAGCAAAGCAATAGCAGTCGGATCAGGGTATGGCACTCCAAGTCGGCGTACTCAGTGCCTCTCACGCAAGCACCCTCTCGCTTCAGAGACTGCAGGAAAAATGACACACACGCTTGTCCGGCGTCTTGAGAGGATTTTGTCCCCTATGCGTGAGATCTCCTGCAAGCTCTGAAGGGAAAGATTACTCGAGCGAGCGAGAACCGAGTATACCTATTTATCTAGCGTGAACAGGGCAGCTACGCCCTCGTTGCAACCAAGAAGTGAGGCAGGCTGTACCGAATGTCAGGATTGGTCAGAATTACCCAAAGAAAGCACAGACCATTATGAAAGCTGCATAGGCAACTAAGACGTGCAACCTGTGAGCCTGTAATAAATTCTTCCAAACAGATAACGCCTAGACGAGAGAATCACTAAGAAGCTCGGTGGTCTTGGGATATCATAGATCGTACATTCGACACCAATGAGAGCACTTTCCGCCGGGAGCTTGTACACAAGATATTTCGCTGTTGGCGGCGAAGTTCCACTACCACCCTCCAGACAAAGCTTAACATGAGCTTCTTGCACGGAGCTCGGTCCTAATTCTTCCAAGTTTTGACCGCAGACAGGACACCTTCGACGCGTCAGTCCCCAGCTTCAACCTTGATACTTGTTACATACTCATTTAAGTCACTGATTTGCGAGCTGGATCGTCTCCGTCCGGCAGGAGAGACAGACAACCTGCCCTGATCGACGACTATTCGTTCCATCGAGCGCCCGCCCCCAATTTGTAGAGGACTAGGCACGTTGGCGTTCACCTCTTCGTAGCACGACCTGCATACACGATGTGAAGAGCTTGATGACGTCGAATCCGGAAATGCAGGATCATGGACGACATCTGAAGGGTCGAGCACTGCACGATAAGAAGAGCAACGATCGCAAAAGATGCGGCCACATCTTCGACAGTGCTAAACCGAGTTCAGCACGTATGTCGCATAGATGATTGGCATACTCACATGCTGCGTATAACATCAGCTCGGCATCGCAATTATCAGATACGGAAGCTACTCACTCTACGGGTGATCAAGTTGAATCTCCGGTGGCAATCTCGGCATTCATGCACACTCCCATCCCTCTCCCACTGCGCATGGACCTGGTGTGGTGTCGGCGGCGTATATGTAGGCGTCAGGATCTTTTGCGGGGTCTCATGGGTAGGAACTCTAAATTCCGGCGCTTGCGACAATTGCGGAGTTAGATCAGTAGGAACTCTCGCGTTGCGCCCGAGGTAGTCCGTGCTACCCGTGCGAATCGACGCTGCCTTAGGAGTTTGCATATGCGCCGCACCCGGGTAGAGGAACTCTTCATCATCGTCATCATCGTCCTCGAAAAGCACGGCATCTACTAGAACATCGACAGTGACTTCAGGGAAGAGGCTAGACTTACTCACCAGAACCAGATATTAGCAAACCCTGGGCGCTAGCCTTGAGCCTTCTCCGCTCGAGTTCGCGGGTATATGCGTCAAGCAATACCTCAGCTTGTGTCTTCCGCTCAGGGTCGACATCACCTGATGAGCACGGATGAATGACGGCACAAGCTTCGATTCTTCTCGCTCACCAAGAATTCCCTGTCTCAGCTCCATCGTCGCTCGTTCCAACTTTGCAATTGCTCTCCGAGCATCCACTGCATCGAGGGTGTTGCCGTTCAACTGTGCCTCCTCTTCGTCACAACCCGCTAGATACCTCGCTTTCGCGACGTAGTCTCCAGCAGCTAGAAATCCACTTGATGACATGAACCCCAGCTCCTGCCCACTCCCCTCTGCAAATGCGCTATCGCCATCACTCATCACGGGGATCAGCGTACCATCAGCAGCCATATAGTACATATTCCCGTCCGGCTCCATGAATGGTATTGGCGGAACATCCAACCTCCTGCGCATAACGCGTACCCACCGCCTGCGGCGTACCCATGATTGCGCGCTCTGAGAACTAGAGCGAGAGCGGGTGCCATTAGCACCAGATGACGACCCTGTGAACCCAGCTGTGAGGGCGCCGCCACCATTCAGTAGGCGCTCTAGTTGGGGAAGCGGCTCAGCTGTCCATTCATCGTCTGCATCCTGGAATGTACGAGCGTATTGCCATCCTTCCTCGGCGTTCACGCCAGGATGAGTCACATCTAAAGTCCAGTCTGATCTGCAATGAAAGGGTCAGCGCGCTACCTGCACATTGTAGTAACCACAAAGCGAACTGACAGCCAGAAATGACTTCTCTCAGCTCCTTGACTCGACATGTCCTCCTTCGTGGACTGCGGCAACTTAAAAGGCTCATGCAGAAAAGGCAGATGCACGTCGCTCCTCCAAGCAGGTATCACCTTGCCCGACTCGTTGGTTTTAGGTAACTTCAGTTCGAACGGTGCACGCCGACCTTGCCTACCCAGACCTGAAGCAGAGAATTTTGGCCGCCCGCCAGAAACTGCCAGGGTTTTCAGGCGTGCATCAAGTCGCTGGTTCTCATACAAGACCAAAGGAACAGTAGTGTGCACGGCCAGAGGATCGTACGGAGTAGTGGTTCCTCTCCACAGTTCCGCTTCAGCTTTCTGCAGGACCTGTTAAGAGGCTCGTTGAATGACCGATCTGCGTCAGGAAAAAATGGGGACATACCTCGCATATCCAGACTTCGAAGACGGCAGCCGCTGCATCATAGGCAGTTTCTCCCCAGTTATTCCGAACTAGAGGATTAGCTGACTGTTTATTGAGCAGATAGTTCACGACCGGCAAATGTCCCTTGGACGCTGCATTCACTGCCATCCTAGCCATCAGCAAGACTGGTTGCACTCGAAAATCATAAGGCATACTTAAAGGTGTCCAACCACCCTTACTCCGCAGATCCACTCCGCGCACGCCACCGACCTCCGAGGCAGCACCTGCCTCTTCGCACAACCACCTGACGATGCCCAAATATCCCTTGGCCTATAATGAGTATACTCAGTACTTTCAGTAGGCGGGTATTACCTTAGAGCATGCATTATGCAAGGCGGTCCAGCCATCGGCATCTCTCGCGTGAACATCCGCCTTGTCGGGCAACAGATATTTGATGATAGGCAGATGTCCGTTAAGCGCCGCTTTATGCAGTGCGGTCTGCAAAAATGTCAGTATGTATAGAGATAGCGACCAATTACGTACGAACCTCTCCCTCTCTATCCTCAATGTCGGCCATGGCGCCACACTCCTCCATCACTGCAACTCTAGTTCACAGACATGCAGCGGTGATAGAATAATAGATACTTACACCACTTTACGATATCCAAGTAGCCTCTGCTAGCAGCTGCATGCAAGGCAGTCAACCCAGTTCGGGAAGAGGCATCATTGACAAGTGCGAATGCTTCTACATTCTCCGACTGCCGCGCGTTACGAATCAGGTTCTGCAGCAGCCTGAGGTCACCCGAGGACGATGCAGCATAAAGGGCCTCTAATTGAGCGGGTGACGCATGTTGAGCTGTGGGGGGTGGCGGAAGTGGCTGGTACTCTGGCTCTATAACTGTAACCGAAGCGGCTTCAGAGATAGACGGCGCCGCCGAGATAGAGGGTGCCTGCTGAGCTTCTTGACCGCTGGAAGACGCACTAGGGTAGACGAACTCTTCCTCGTCCGAGTCTTCATCTCCCGCTCCGGCAATAGGTGCACTTATGGACGGCTGGGTTGAAGAACCCGGGTAAAAGAACGTTCTTTAACGAGGGGAGAAAGTCGTCGTCAGCAGAAGGTATTATGTGAAATCTGAAATAACCACGTACTCTTCACTGTCGCTGTCAGCATCGCCCGCCTGTCTGAAGTCCATCCTCACTGGAGCGCAATTAGGACCGCCACTCAACAGAACAGCTGTTCCCGATACGTCAATTTGATGATGTCGGATCAGGTCTTTCCGGGTACTCATCCGGGCACCTATCCCGACCTCTTCCGTACGACAATTGCGAGATTGACAAAGTATACCTCGCAATTCTCACAGAAGATTGCCGTACGAAATCATGATCTTAATTACCTCGGTGCGATTGTAAGGTGCAGTGATCGCGGGGATAACCAGAGGCAATACTATCACCACTACAAAAGCACTTGAATGATATTGTATATCGATTGACCATGTCGAATTCCCATATCAGATGAGGCTCGCATGGTACATATAATACAGCATGGATTCAAACACAACAGTGAGGAAGCTGAAGCTTGAAGCTTGAGCTGGTGGAGGTGAGTGAATGTGCAGGCAGGTCCGAGTCCTAGGTACTGTTCAACTCGACAGAACCCTCCTACTTCGTAGGAGTCGGGGATGCATTGCCTATTTATGTGTTTTTAATCCCAACGCTGTACTCTGACGATCTGCAGGGAACGCATGTCTAAGACTGCAGCTGGCATCCATGTGGAACATTACATGTAATGTACACCCACGCTTGTAGTCCTCTCGGCGGGCTTAGTCTGTTATCTGCATCGTGACCTTCTTCAACACCTGCGCGATCTTTGGTACAGCATCGGACCGGATCTCTCCCTTTGTTCTGTTCATGTCGTGGACTACGTGCCGAGTCTTGGAAGTTGAACACGGCAGACAACAGTACTATCATTAGACGGGAGTTGCAAATTTTGCAACTCCCGAGCAACCCCTACTATACCATCCACACTGAACGAAAAAAATTGGGACCACCACAGATGCATAGATATAGACTAGGATATACTGTTCATGGAGTAAAATCAAATAAAAGCATGTGTGGTAAGGATTGCTGGTCAAGATATCTATGCCTCAATACTGATTGCAGCATGTAAATAAGAGATCTCTCCGGTAAAATGAGCATTTACCTCAAACTCAAGTCTGAGATAGTTTTAACTACTGTTATTCTGTCTAAATTACCTACCCGACAAGCATAAAAGTGCTTGAGGACCTTTAAGGATGCCGAGTTGCAGCTCCTGAAGCGCAGGGCGTGACATCGCCTGACGCGAGATTCAAACTCCGCTAGTTGACAGTCAAGCGGAGTACGTCGAGTTGAGCCTTTGCCGGATCGGAGTCTAGACGTGCCGTGTGACTGATATGTGACAAAACTTTTGCAACTCCCGAGCACAACCTGGCATCTCTCCTGCACTCGTAGCGTTAGATATTAAATCGCGAAAAAATGATAAACATGTTTGTAGGATGACATTTCATGATCCCATGGAGACCGATCATGAAAGTGTTGAGCACAGTCGACGCTTTATGGCGATTTGCAGGACTTTTTGCAACTCCCGTGTAATGATAGTATATACCGGTGCTTCTCAAGTTGCCATTGTCCCCACGGTTTAAGCTTGGGCTTGAGGAACCAAGTGATCGGACCAGTGCTACTTTACATCACAGCAGAAATGGAAAGATTGGTCCCGAGGAATAGCTAAAGTGCATGCTTTGCATTATCACTTGGACAAGGCACGGTTCCCACAGCCAAATACCAATAGTAACACACTCCCCCGCCGACTGGTGGGGTCAGCTTAATGAATCGGTGTTCTTTCCTCGTCCGAGGTGCAGCTGAACAACGGAAATTAATATTGTTGTGATCTTGGCGACCTAGTGTGCAGTCCATTACAAGCTATATATTATGGTCACTGTTTGGCTGTGGGAGCCAGACCAAACATCCCGATACAACTTGTCTAAATTGCAAAGACTGTGGGCCCGTGTAGTGGCTGCATCACCACTATTCAATCGTGATTACGCATTTATTTACGTACAAGTCTGTATAACTTATAAGAGCAGTGTACCTTTGTACGAGACTGCCATGGATCTTCCTCCTTCGCCACCACGCGTCCAGTTATGTGTGACTCCTACGCGTGTGGGGTCGGCGCCTATTCAGGTCGCAGCGTTATCTGACGGCGACATCTCCCACAAGCAATTTACCTGCATATAACGGCAGAACAGATCGGGACACCGTAAATTATCAGCGGCAGACCAGGAGCTCCTACAGGTTCCCAAGAAGAGGGTCCGAGAAGGCAGAAATTGGACGGTTGTGAGAAAGGCATTGGAGTTATAAGATAGAAGACTTGTAGGTGCGCTCTACTCCCGCACAGCCGACGACTTTGATTGTTCCGCTGCTGCAGAACGCTCAGTCACGGAAGGCTGTCAGGACAGGATTTGGAATCGGCTTTATCGGGAAGCGCCCAGGAAGGATATGGCCTGCGTCACGTGAGTAAATTGCCCTGTTACCGCCACTCTGGTGTCATTTGGGATGCGGCCAATATATATCCTAATAATGACCCTGACTCATAATCTACGATTTTATTAAAGTCTTCCTTCCCGCTTCGCACTGTGCGGTTGTCGACGCATACAAATAATCCCCAGAAATACTGGCCTTCCCTTCCGTCGTCGATTTTCATCCATGCCTATCCCAGAAACTTCTGCCAACGGTCCTAACGGTGTCAATCCCGCCAATGGATTCAAGCCCACTAACGGCGTCAATGGCACTAAGGATCGATCGAATCTTATCCCGTACTCGTCGCGTTTGCTGACTGGGCGGGCTCTGGCTCAGGATGTCTGGTCGATCTTCAAGTAAGAGTGTTCTAGCTCTTGACTGCCGTAAAATGATTTTGACCATGAGACAGTGCCGCGAATCTGCCCGCGGACTGTATCAATCTTGGACAGGGCTACATGAACTTCCCACCTCCCAAATGGGTCGTAGACGCCGCAGAGGAAGCGCTGAGGACAGTTGCACCTAACCACTACGCCCATCCTAAAGGGCGTCTACGTCTTCGAGAGGCTATCGCCAAGCACTACGGACCTCAGTTCGGAAGAGAACTAGACGTAGAAACTGAGATTCAAGTTTCCAGTGGCGCTAATGAAGGTGAAGCGACCCAGACGCCTGCAGCTTCTCACTTCAACTGACTGATTGCATGTGAAGGCCAATACTCCGTCTTCACTGCGTTCCTAGAGCAAGGCGACGAAGTCATCATGTTCGAGCCCTACTTCGATCAATACCTCCCCTCTATAACCTTCAATGGTGGGAAGCCAGTCTACGTCCCACTGCACCCGAATGAATCGAAGGAAGGTCGCCTCACCGGCGACGACTGGATAGTTGACTTTGACGAGCTTCGGTTAGACTTACTGCATCAGCCTATCGGGGAGTCGTGCTAATTTTCACATCTGCAGACGTGCCATAAGCCCCAGAACGAAAATTATCATCGTGAACACCCCGCATAATCCTGTCGGCAAAGTTTTTACCCGCGAAGAGCTCGAGAAGATCGCTGCGCTTGCAGAGGAATTCAACCTTCTCGTCATGGCTGATGAAGTTGTAAGTCCCCTACCGTGACACTGGCTGATATTTGTCTCATGCGAACCTGTAGTACGACTGCTTGGTCTTCGACGATCGAGAGCACGTCCGCATCGCGACCCTCCCCGGTATGTGGGAACGCACTGTGACAGTTGGATCCGCTGGAAGTATGTATCTTCTCTATCTAAATATCTAAATCATCAATAACGCTGTACATGATCACAGAGGCCTTTGCTGCCACCGGTTGGCGTGTTGGCTGGCTCATCGGGCCTCCTTCAATCATCAGGCCTACGCTCGCCGCCTGCACACGCATCGTCTTCTGCTCCAACTCACCACTGCAAGAAGCCTCCGCGCTTGGTCTCGAGCAGGCGAAAGAGAGAAAGTACTTCGAAACCCAAGTACGCGAGTATGAGGAGCGACGCGCGGTTCTCGTCGACGCATTTGAGCGCCTTGGGATGAAGTACACTTTGCCGCAGGGCAGTTACTTCATCCTGTTGGATATTTCATCGGTGAAAATTCCGGAGGATTATCCGTTCCCGCCGAGTTTGAACGGGCGAGGCAAAGACTTTAAGTGAGTCCATAATTTACTGCTCTGTGCAGAGTTGTGCTGATCTTTGTACAGGGCATGCTGGTTCATTGCTTGTGAAATCGGTGTTTCGTCAATCCCAGTTAGCGAGGTACGCAACATTGAGATGTCTTGTCGTACTTACTGTTTGCATGGCGCTTATTTACTCGGGTCCTAGTTCTACTGCGATGAACACTGCAAAATCGGAGAGAAATACGCGCGCTTCGGTTTCTGCAAGGACGTCGATACCCTCCGCCTCGCTGGCGAACGGCTACAAGAACTGAAAAAATTTGTCAGCTGAATGACTCGATAGAATGCCCTTCCGCGTCGTGCGATGCAATTGAACTACTTTTCTAGCTTAGTTGTTAGCATCGCTCTATTTCTCAACCCCGCGTACATGGTTCAACCCGGGGGCTGCTAGTAAACGCCTCCGAACTTCTTGAAATTTGGGGGGTGGGGTTCGCTGTACTTCGTGACCGTCACATTATAAATGGTTCTAATCATTGATAACTTCCGTCTTGTACGTCAACGTCATGTATCATAAATCACTTGCATTCTTGGTCCAATACATCTACAATATGTGACAGGGCTTTCTCCATCGGGTCGTGCTGGATATTGTAGTAAGCAGGGTTGGCCGCGATCCTACGCGCGAGATAGGTCCACGAGAGGATGTCCATGCTGTCTTGCTTGCTGGATAATGTACCGTCTTTTCTTCGGTCCTTGTACCAATCCGAGAAGTGGGAGGTGTCAAGCAGTTTGGATTCGAGAGGGAGACCGTCTTCCAAGAGCCGGACGTACGTGTCTTTGCTTTCGGCTTGGCAGAAGAGGTGGAAGTGGCCTGAGCCACCGTGGCGCACGGCGCGGCCCTGCATCTGTACGAGTTCATCGAGCCCGTACTCGCGGAGCTGCCTTTCATCGCTATCGGCCTGCACAGAGAAGTACTGTGTCCCCATCACGACCACAACAGCTGCACGGACGGGTAAAGTCCAGCATGCTTCCCGGGGTACTATCAATACGTTAATAATCCCGTCTGCGTACAGGTCAAGCATGAGAGCACGGTCAGATCTGACGACGCCATCATGGAAGATTCCGACTCCACTTCGAACGACATCGGCTAGGTTCCAGTCTTGCAAACGAGAGCAGATATCTTCCAGGTGTATTGAAGGGAAACCTGGCACAAGATACCCTGAAATTGATCCTGTCCCAAGCGCGCACTGTGTAATGAGGTCCAAAGCCACAGCACGGCACTGTCCACGACTTGGCACGAATACAACGGCAGGGCCGTCAGAAGATCCAGCGCGAATAGCAGTGTACGCGGGCTTCGCCATTGATTTCAATAGTGCAGCAGAATGAGGGATCGTGAACGTCTGAGCGGAGACTGTTAAGGATTGATCACTATCAATTGGCTTGAAGTCGTATAAGTCCAGAGGATCCACATCGAGCCACGCAGCAAGATCAGTAGGATCGTTCAAGGAGCTGGCAAACCCGACGAAGCGGACTGGATAACTCTGTGAAGACTGTCTAAGAAGGGAGATGGCTGTTTCGTATGCAGGATCTAATTGCTCCAGACTATCGCAAGCCACTAGTTTGAGTGTAGATAGAGCTCGGTCATTCTTCCCAGTCCTCATAGCTATCAGGAGCTGTGGAGCCGCGACAAACTTAATTGTCTTGCCCTTCATAGCCCTAAAGACTGTTTGGTCTGTGGTTGAGTGCAAGGAAATGCCTAGAACTCTAGAAATGGGCGTCATTTCCGAGATGAGCATCGAAGCAAAACTGCGTCGGGGCGTCACGACAAGCGCCCATGTGTCGTCTTCGCAATTAGTAAGGGTCAACCTAAGCAAGGGCAAGTTAGACTATGTGAAATATTTCAGCATACTTCTCACCATGACAAGATCTGCAACATTGTACTCTTCCCACAAGCAGGAGGACCACATACAAGGCAGGTAGATCTTGTTTGCATCAAACTCCAGAAAACCTGGGTTTGTATGGCATTGAAGTTTCGAATCTTACTGGACAGCAAGTCTTCCAGTGCAGGATGGTGGAGCGCTGAGGACGAAAGGAAAGGTAGATCCAGACGAGGAGTGTGACTATGAGGAGACTTCGGCATGACAAGACCATCAAAAGACACTGATACTTCTTCCTCGGCTCCAATCCATCTGTCAGAGACAAATCGTATAGTCACTGATGGCGGCAGGTCGCCACCGGGAATAGATATGATAAAATTGGCATCGAGAGCTTTCGTGGACTGTCTGAAGACAAGATGCGCCATCTGGAGTATGTTCAAACTTTCATGATCTTCTATCCATACCCAGAAGGGCTCCACGGAACCATGGATCTTAGAGCTCCAGGTAAACGTCCTATCGAGATGCACAGCAATCTTCAAAATGTCTGATCCCAGTGGCCGGAGTTCGTAGCCGATTTCTACCGTTGGGAACTGTTTCGCGGCATCCAAGAGAGCCGCACCGTGATGTTCGTTTAGATGAATCAGCGTGCCAAGGTCAGAGGCAGTCATAGCTGACAAATCCGCTACGGCATAGTCATCCGCCCACCGCTCCAGATTGTACAGAACATCATACTTCAGCGAGAATTGTTTGAGGGGGTGGTCGTAGGGCCACATGCGCTTTTCTATAGCCTTACTCATCCCCATGAGTACAGAGCTCACATTTGCCCACTTCCGGCTGATAGCGATTTCCAGGAGCGCCCGGACAATACGTCCCGCGTTTTGAGCAACGTACGCTGTATCCGAAACGAGCGCAAAATCTTCCACCCTTGCTCCGGAAATGTAGCCTTGGAGTAGGATATTGACTTTACCGTGACTGGTGTCGGTACCTCCCTATATACGCAGACTCCACGTGAACCCGAGCCCCCGGGTCATAGTAACGACTGGAACCGACCTTGACTGCACAGGGAGCCTGACTCAAGAGCTCCTCAAGTTCCTTTTGTTCTGACTCGCGAATTTGTATCTGGTCAAACTAGGAGCCTGTCAGCACCACGTCGTCTTTCTGGCGTGCATACGTACCTCCGTGCTCATGCTCAGCATAGCGAGAATATCCGCCTCTGTCATCTTCGGTCTGAATTCTTTATTGAAAATTAAGATCGAAGAATATCTGATGTAATATTTCGCCGCTATACGGCCAATGTCTGTGATATTTAACGCCTCTCTTTCCCTGTCGAAGACAATCATCCGGGCTTCAGCGAGTTGGAGAGCGGCAGATGTTACGAGCTGCGTTCGTTTACTGTCCAATTGCGGATCGTCACCCGTTTGATCGCGGGACAGACCTAACAACGGCATGAGATCCATATAATCCACAAGTTAGGCACCTACCATAGTGGAACGGATTCTTGCGCATTCTCACGAACAGATAGGTGTAGCCTAGCCACCTCGCGCCGTCAGGGACAGTCGCGACGGTTCCCAATGCAATTTCTGCATTCAGGGCATCGACCATGCCTCGAACAAATCTAAAAAGCAACGTCAATATCAGTTTAGTACCCTTAAGAATAGTATACATACTTGGATTCGATGGGATTCTGCGCTCAGAGGATTATGTTAACCGTCTCGGCACTAGATCGACTAAATGCTCACCTGGGAGGTCACGGCATCGAGATAATGGGTCAGTTTATCCTCCGTGGTGCAAATGTAGCCCTCGCCACTGCTTTCCAGTCCTGGTCTACCCGCTCGACCGAATACCTGCAAGACATCCAGGACCGATAGATCCACGAATGAACCTTTGGAGCTATCGTATACTTGAGTGCCCTTAATAATGACTGCAGTGTATCACTTAGAAGCTATATGACTATCTTCCGTTTATTGCACTGACCGGCGTGGGCTGGCAAGTTGACACCCCAAGCAAGGGTCGCCGTACAACAGAGAACCTGGCAAAAGGTAAACAAGGCACACTGGTGCACGGGTCGACATCGTTACCTTAATGGCTTTGTCACCAAACATTCGTTCCATCATGTTCCGATCCGTCCGTAACATACCGGCATGGTGTATACCAAAGCCATCATCGAATAACTGCTTCATCTCCTTGTTCCTAGACGTGCCAATATCCTGACGCAAGAATGACCATTGAGGATGTTTTTCGCAACTGAATTCTTCAAGAGTGCCATCAGTCAAAGCCGCCTCACGCAGGGCCTGTGCAGTTTTGACAGTTTCCTTCCGGGCATGAACAAACACCATGACTTGGTGACCTTGTCCGACCAATTCAGCAACTTTTTCGTATGTTACTCGGTCCAGATTCTTCTTCGACTGGGTGCTGTTAGGCTTGCCCTTAACGCCTATGAAATGTTGCTCCAAAGGAACAGGGCGGAAAGAGGAGTCGAAATAGAATAGTCCGGTGTAGCGGGAGACACTGTTGTGGTACGTTGAAAACGAGAACATGACAAGTGAAAATGATTTTCGAACCTCAAGAAATCCGCTACGTCAATGTAGTTTGGCAAGGTAGCACTAAGGCCCACGATTCGGATCACTGATTGACTAGATTCGACCTGATGAAGGGGAGTAAAAGATATGTCCTAAAGATTTTGAGTGATCTCTACTCGCCTGTCTCAGCGTTCTTGCCACGATCGCTTCGATGACTGCTCCACGGTCTTCATTGAGGAGATGGACTTCGTCAATGATGAGAAGTTTGACCCTCTGCACTACGTAAGGCACTACCAATCCAACGAAATAATCCGCCCTACCGACACCAACTCTCCTTCACCGGTAGGCTTCCTAGTAACTACGTCCCATTTTTCAGGAGTTGTCACGATAATTTGTGTCTCCTCGATTTCTGTCTTAGTTAATTGCATGTCGCCTGCAGCGAAGGTAAGTCACAAGGTCTCGACGGCTCTTGGTAAGGAGAGGTATACTTACCTGTCAACTCCCGGACGCGAATTGAAAGCCACTTCAGCCGACTACCCAGTTTCCGGACGATTTCTGCTGCCAAAGCCTTCATGGGAGCACTGCAGACGGGTCAGAATGTACAAATACGAGGAACACCACAGCTAACACATATATGATCTTGAAGGCTTTGACATCTATCGTAGCCGCGAGAGGCTTCGCATTCGGATCTTTAGAACGATGCTGATCAAGGACACGCAGGATTGTCAACATTGCCACATCTGTTTTACCCTATAAAACGGTTTAATGAACCTTAGCCCATTGCACGCCACGTGAGTACGAACAGCACCAGTTGGAGCTAGTAAGATGTTTAATTTACGTATTTGAACTACCCAATATCAAAGTATCCTCACCGCAAATCAGCATGTTTTCATTGGATCTATATGCAGTAGGATAGACGATAGACTGGACCCGATTTAGCGATTTATAGCCCTGGTGGTAGGTTCAGCGTAAGTTTGATAAATGAATTATGGGACAAGTCAATTACCGGGAATGAACCCCGGGAAAGATTGTCTAATTCCGCCACAGGTATCAGGCGTTCTGTTTCCCGGGGAGGAACCGGTCTCGCAGGAGGTATGATAACCTCTTCATATTCCTATGAACAATCAGTGAGGGCAACATTTGGAATTATCGACTGTACCTGATGATCACGTCGAGTAGTACCTATGGGTAGAAGGTACTTGCTGCCCATCTGCGATAGTATATTATTCTGGACCAGCCACGAAGAAGTATAGACGTGCGGCAAGATTTCTTGAAGCTCTTGCTGGATAACAGTGGATGAGACTTAGATAGCCTATGACACACAACACTTCTTACCGCGACTCCGGAGAATAGAGGACGAGCAGCATTTTCCCGGAATTGTTGTTCCATTCGCTTCCTCACTGCGTCGGGCGAGAGGTCTGTGCCATCAGGGACACGGTCTACGCAATCCTTAATCTTTCCAGGAGTTTTATTGAACATCTAATGACTTGCCATGTCTCGGCCTCTCTTTCGATTTATTGCTGAAAGGCTCAGTTCGTTCGACATGATGTTGATTAGCGGTCCAAGCTCCCAGCTGAAAAATTAAGATGACTTCATGCCAGGACTTGGGCGAGATGCATTGTACTCACCACAGCGACGACCTCCACTCTATGGGTCAGGATTTCTGTAATCAAATCGAGATCGTCAAAACCAATGATTTCGACCAGCTCTTCGTTGATTGCATCGTTGCTACGTGAAGATGCCAAGATTGCGTGCAAGACATTTAAGAGTGGCTCGGCGCCTGGTTTACTGAATCAGAGCTGAGAACAGTCTACTCCGGACTCGGAAGTGGTGCACTAACGATATAAGACGATAAACGAGAGACTGCGCCAGCTCAGAAGCAGAGGGAGTAGTTGTATGCCCATTTGATGATCGCATTGCAGAAGCATTCACGATTGAGCTCCATGATTCCTCATGAGCAAGATCCTCGAGTCGATCTGCTTCTTCCCTGGCCTTGCCTGAAGTACATTTTGGCAAGGGGCAGAGGTAACATCTTACACGTCCTTCTCACCTTTGCCTTGCTTCCGGATACTTTGCTTTCATGTTAACTCTCTGAACAACGTCCGAGTTGCTAATCCTGACAGACCTCAACCATTCCTCCACACTCCGTCGGTCGACGTCCGACTCCGGGACTGAATCGGCAAGAAGCTCCAAATGGTTAAGAATATTGACCATAGTCCCGGACGAATAACAGCAGCTGCGACCACCCTAAGTGTGTGGAATGAAGTTCAAGACTTTGCGTTTTGACACACAACTTGTCGCGATCAAAACGCGAGGAATGCACGCGTCGGTCCCGCGCTTCGGACCTGTCCGAGAACACCTCTAAACGTGAACCATGTCGAGCAATGCGTACGTTTATCGCTTTCATTCACCTTACCGACAGCTGATTACTGTTATGCGGTCTTCGAAGGGTGTCGTTGTATCTCGACCCGCAGATAAGGGACTGGGTGTTGTTTCCCATCACCCTTGTAATGGTGCGTGTCATGGGACATACTCAGAGCCACGTCGAACTGAAGTATGGATTCCCAGATACTGGTTGGGATTCTGCGTCATTATGTTGTGATTCTGCTGCAGTCTCCGCCGAAAAAGCTCCCTAGAGCTGCGATCCGGGAACAGTGAGTCACGAGATACTCTCTCCTGACAGTGACCGATGGAAAGGTGGCAACATCAGGCGTGCTCTGGTTCGTTCGCAGATTCTAAGAGCGACATCTACGAACTCGCCCATTTCGGAATCATTTTACAAGTCCATCTCTCGGAATCTCTCGCAGGCTTTCGAGGCTGGAACATATCTGAAGGACGGTCCGCCCAAGGCAGATGCTCCTTCGACACCCCCTAACCCACTCTCGGACCCGAATGCGATGGATGGCATGATGGCGGGTATGAAGACCCAAATGGTGATGATGGTCCCACAGATGGTCATCATGGGTTGGATTAACTTCTTCTTCCAAGGCTTTGTCTTAAGTGAGTGACATACCCAGAGCCGATGGAAGTTCCTGCTGACTAGACATACGGTGCAGTCAAACTACCGTTCCCACTAACTCTCGGCTTCAAATCTATGCTTCAGCGCGGTATCGAAACCCCCGACATGGATGTCCGATGGGTGTCATCTCTGTCCTGGTACTTCCTCAACTTCTTCGGATTGAATGGGCTATATCGCCTCATACTTGGCGGTGATAACGGTCAGTTACACAACTGTCTCTTTCATGTCTTCTGGATATCTGATGTCTTCGGACCTTGTACCCAGCTGCTGACTCTACGCGTGATATGACCACTCCTTTCGCCGCAGGCGTCCCACAGGCGCCCGGACAAGCTCAGGATTACAATAAATTATTGAAGGCCGAAAAGGACAACCTAGAGCTCGCCGAGGGGTTGTACTCATGGGTCGGGAAGGATGTAGAGCAGAGAGTCCTTCGGAGATATGGTAAACTACATTCCTCCTTGTAACAAAATAGGGATATGTGTGAGATGCATCGCATTTACCGCAAATGATGTAGATCGTTGTGCAAAGGAAAGCAACATATTACCCGATATAAAGCTACAGTGCGAGATAGGTCCAGCGACGACGCGCGACAGTCACATACAAAAGTCCAATGTCGCACGGCGTCGCGGTCGCTATACATTCGTATACTGCTGTTGTAAGATAATGAGAAGGCACACGGCGGGCCCTATCACCGCCGCGTAGTCTATCCGTAAAGATACAAAGAATACAATCGACAGCGTTTTCTGGACATGGAATGAATGGCATTCACAATTGTGAGCGACTATGACAAGCAAGACACTCACCGAAAGCGTTGCGGAATTGAGTCAGACAGCTTCCCCGACACTACACCAAGCCGTCATACAACGATAGCGCCTGGATGTTGGCTTTAATTTATGCAATGGCGCCAGAATGACACTTTGGCGTACCTGGACAATTGTCGGGTCCTGTTTACTTCCTTCCACGAACTCATCATATGTTAGTTTCGCATCCTTATCTCTGTCCATATTCCTAAAAATCTTGTCCACGCGCTGTAGACGTGCCAAAGTCAGGAGGGGCAGCTGCAATTAATAGTTGATCCGACCTTCTCTGGGGTATCTTCGTCTGCGGGTAGCTTGACCATCTGCCCGGTCATCTTATATATTGACTGTACTATCTGTAACATCTCGTCATACGTGATGAATCCATCACCATCGATATCATATAGCTGGAACGCCCCTGCCACGGAAGGATCAGAACCCACATAGCAGCAACAAACTAGTACACGCACATTTGAGTTTTTCGTCCAGCCGCCCTCTGCTCGTCACACTAAGCGCGCAGATAAACTCCTTGAAATCGATGGTTCCGTTCTTGTTCTCGTCGAATACATTAAATACGTAGTCCGCGAACTCCTCTGGGTCGCCGAAAGGGAAAAACTGCTTGTATATTCGGCCGAACTCAGTCTTGTCAAGCTGACCAGAGGGACAGTCTTTGAGGAATCCCTTGTACCTGGGTGGAGTCAGCATTATGCAATATCACCAGAAAAGGACAAGGACCATTGCTGGAGCTCCCTCTTGTCGACTGGATATGAGCAATGAATGCACGAACATACCGCAGCGACGAGGAATACTTACAATAAGTGTTCTTCTGGAGGTCGGCGAGCTGCTCTGGCGACAACTTGCTCTGCGATTTGCCCATGATGATGGAGAGAAGGTAAGCGGTCTGGGCTGTGGCGGGAGAGCGTTACGGCAGTGCTGTGCAGATGTCATATTGTGTGATTATCAGGCCCGGTAATCTCCCGCAGACGGCGGTGCAGCTTCCGTATTTAGTTGGAGGGCACTCGACGGTCGCTGCCTCGAGGACGGTTGGAAGGAGAGTATTTACATCCGCAACACGAGGCAGCGCAGTACATCTTATAAGCGCAGACACGACTGTCTCTTAGTTTTCTAATGTATCCTTGCCCATCGTTCAGCTTATCGTCTAAAACCATGCCTGGCCTAAACCGAACCGATCAGCTAGAGGGGAAACCACATGCCGGGCGTGCCTTCTCAGTACAACAGTTCTTTCTCAGTACAAACAGCTTTATATGCCCTTTTTAGCACTTGCCAGTTGTCCATCTATTTAACTGTCCGACCTCCCTTCCGCCTCGACGCCGTGGCCCACCATGTGTGTCGTGGACGGCTCCGTCGACCAGGCGATCAGCGATTGTCCGATGTGCAAGGTCTACCCGCCTAGCGGCGCCAGGTGTGCCTTCTTCCATACTGCCTGTGGCTTAGCGCTTATCCAGCTGTGCCACTCCCTCAGGTGTCCCCACAAGCGGGACGTCTGTCGGAACAAGGCAGTCCATCCCCGCGACGTTGTATACTTGAAGAACGCTGAGGGTCAGTTTCTGCGCGATAGCATCGGCGGATTGAATTGATAATTATCTAATCACCGCTCCTTCCAGTCCAAACCTTCAATGGATGTGGATACTGCAAGGCGAGCGATCTGTCATGATAGAGACCTTCAGAGATCGCTGACTGAAGTGTCACAGTGGGCCGAAAGTAACCCACCTGTGATTCTGTCAGGTAATAGGAATCCTGGGTGGCCCGGATGCTGTCGACCTCCTGGAGCTGGCGAGACGAAGAAGGTACCCGCTGCCGATTGGCGAGCTGTTAGCCTGGTCCACCATATCCCCATACCCGCTGAGATCAAATTATTATTGGAGAGGGCCGCGGCCAACAGGTCAAGTCCGCTCCATAGCCAGTCGGTCAACACCCCTCGAAGCGTGCAACCTCTTCCACCCACCATGGAGAGAAAGAATAGCAACGGCAGTGGAGGATCTACAGTCAAAGCGACAATCGTCCCCATCCGCACGGCTCCCATGGGCATACCCTCCAAAACCCGGACTAGTGGCAGCCCCAAGCGGTCAGCTACTTCTTTGACAGGAAGTATCTCTCGGGGTACAGGAGGCCAGCTGTCATCCTCTCCGGGTGCTATCGAGCAACGGGAGAATCAACGCCACACGGAAAAACGTCACGAATCTCCGGGATCTAAAGCGAAGGAATTGGAAGGATCGATGGGGCGTCGTGGTTCTACGCGCCATCCATCTGTGTCAGCTGCACTACAAACTTCTACTGTGGCGAAACCCATACTCCACACAGAAGAACAGACTCACCCGACGCTCCGCCGTCGTGCATCTACCGCAAATGCCACCGCGACTAATAAATCACCTTCTCCCCCTATGAAGTCGTCTGACATCTCAAGCAAGTCAGAATCCATATCCAAACGTCCTTCGAACCGGCGGGCGAGTCTGAGCGAGGTCTTCACCGGCTTGAAGGTTACCAAGAAGGGGCCTAACAGTGCTAGCAGCGAGAGTGGAGGTTCTGCTAGTTCGGGGTCCTTGAGCGAAAGCACAGTCACCTCGGAGGGATTCACAGACTATCTGTCTGACGAGTCCGAGGCAGAGATCCAGCGGCAAGCAGAGATAAAGGCAGCCCAGATCGCGCAGAACCACATGGAAGAGTTGGAATTCAAAGCGGCTAGGCTGCAGCTGGCGAATGTCGACCTACGTCCTCCCAAGTCCTGGAATCCTGGTAGCACACCCAGTCACAACTCATCGCGAGCCTAAGGTTGTCCAGTTGTCCTGAGGCCGGCGTACACGAAATTTGACGAACAACCGAACCAGTAGAAGTGTGAAATTATGATTTTGTATTTGATTTATGACCGGTCGACAAAAGACGGATATGTATTATTCGAAGTTCTCCTCTTGGGGCATCTTGGTGGTTCAGTGGGAGGATAGTGGAGGTTGGTTTGAGGTGTAGCAACGTCAGATTTTTGTAACGTGTATGTATACTAGTGAACATGGTTACATCTTTGCATTGGACATCGTGTCAATGGCACGCTTCGGTACTTTCTCGTCAATGGCCCGACGCGATACTTACTCTGCCCACGCAGCTACCTGCTTGTTGGTCGTTGCACGCGACCCTTATGTCTCCTCTATAGCACTGTATCTTGAACTTCAGCTCATTGTGACGACCTCATGAATCTCCAACGACATTCCATTACTGCGACCAAGTCCATCCGCATTCTAGACGCACGCTTCGATGCAGACTCCCGCATATTCACCTGCTCTACACCCACCGGCTTCGCTGTATATCGCATGTACCCACTAACATTACTCCGGAAACGAGGTATGTAGCGTCAGCTGGACGAGATGCCGTCTCTTGACCTCGCCCACAAGAACTGACCGGGGGAACCCTTGCCGCTGTCCTTCCGTTCCATTCATCCAATCTTCTGTTCCTGCTTGGTGGTGGGCGCAGTCCGTTCTACCCTCCGAACAAGGTCATATTATGGGATGACTCTATAGGCAAGGAGGTGGCGGAGCTGGAGTTCAGGGAACGCGTCCGCGGGTTTGCATGTAGACGGGGCTGGCTCGCTGTTGCCGTTCGCAGGAGGGTCGTACTCTTTGAGGTGGGCCAGCGCGTCTCGAGGTATGGGGAATGGGATACATGTGATAACCCCCGAGGTGCGCGATACTATGCTACCAATGTTGTACGCTGAGTAACATTGTGTTCGGAATATACAGGACTTGTCGCTCTTGCTACGGCCGCCAATTCTACCCTGTTGGCTATACCAGGTAGACAGACTGGTCATGTCCAGCTTATTCACCTTCCCCCCTGTCAGCCTCCTGGAACCGCAGAACACCACTCCTCATCGACTCAGACTCGGCCACCTCCACAGCCCACAAGACACCCAGTCTCTATTATAGCAGCGCACACTGGCTCATTAAGCACACTGTCTGTCCCTGCCTCTGGCAAACTGCTTGCGACAGCATCGTCGAAAGGCACATTAGTCCGGGTATGGGATTCGTATACGGGCAAGCTCGTGCGGGAGTTTCGAAGAGGGACGGATAAGGCTGAGATCTATGGTGTTGCTTTTCGTCCGGATGAGAAAGAGCTTTGCGTCTGGAGTGACAAGGGAACTATACATGTCTTTGCTATTACCTCCAATTCAGGCGCATCGTAAGTGGCTATACCATTCTATACATTGATCAGTAATAAACGTATGCTCAGGAATCGACAGTCATCATTCTCCCCTCTAACGCCATACCTTCCCCTCCCCAAGTACTTCGACTCCGAATGGTCCTACGCCCAGTATCGCATTCCTACACAATCCCCCCATGCCTCCATCCAGACACAAGCCTCTCGTCCGCCGAGGCTGAACGTCGCAGACGAAGAGCGCTGCGTCGTCGCATGGACTGACTGTGCAATTTCAGATCGGGAACGCGAATACCAACTTATAGCGCTGACGTATTCTGGTGGCTGGTATCGCTTGTCCTTACCGGGATCGGGATCAGGGTCGGGTGGGTCAGCGGCGTTGCCATCTTCCCCTTTGTCCGCGTCTCCACCCAGATTGGCTGGGATTCTGCGTCCGGGGTCGCCCAGTGCCTCGACGTTCTCGAGTCGTGCCGAGAAAGGCAAGGAGAAGGATAAAGAGGGTAAGGAGGGTCACGAGTGTACATTGCGGGAGTTCAGAAGGTATGGCAGGTGGGATGGATGGGGGTGACGGTGATGCTTTAGGTTATCTCAGGCTCTCATCTGGCGGCCTTTCTATCATGACTTTTGCTTGTCGTGCATGCATGTACTTTCTTCAGGCTCATACCATCGGCATATATTGTACACGTATCAATGGATTGTCTGTTGTCTTGAATCTTGATCATTCACATCGACTATTTGTCAACTGGAATCATACTGGAACGTGTTAATTAGTCCACGTGATGTCACGCGTGCTGGAAGCAAATCAACATCGTTAGCAGTGACGCTCCTCAGACGATGGCCGCACTGTCTATGATAATACCCTATCCCCCAAGTGCCAGCACATGTGGGTATTGCAGTCCCCCAGGGGAACGAAGCAAGACGAGATCAAGCTATAAAGCGGGAAGCGTAATCGCAGTAGGACCGGGGCTCTCATGTGAAGTGCGCTCAACGATAATAAGTACATTTGCAGTAGTTAGGGCTCACAAATTCCGACAGGTGTATCAGAAGATGATTGATAGAGGATGGCGGCGGAGCGGCACGTACTGTTACAAGCCTGATCTGAGGAGGTCGTGCTGCCCGCAGTACACAATCAGGTTGGATGCGCTAGAGTTCAAGCCCTCGCGAAGTCACCGAAAGCTCGTGCACCGGTACCGCTCTCATCACAGGTCTGTTTAAACTGTCATGACTGACGCTCGGAGTAGATGGAACCGTTTCATATTAGAAGGAGACTCCTCAGATAAGATGGACGGCGTAAGGATCTCTTGACATGCTAAGCCGCATGCGATCTCACCGTATCATGTTCCGCTAGACAGTCTCAGTCTTCGAAGCCGAAAGTCAAGGGCGCTAATAACGCTTCATTTCACCTCATCTCCTCCATACATGAATCGGAGCGGTCCTTCATCTCTGACGGCGAATCCGTACATGCATTTGAAGTGAGCCAAGGTAGGCATATGCCTTAGAAGTTTCTGACAAGATCTAGGTTACTCTAGAGCCCTCTTCATACACAGACGAGAAGTTTGCTCTGTACGAGAAATACCAAGCAGAAATACATATGGACTTCGATAACGCGCCATCGGGATTCAAACGTTTTCTTGTAGAATCTCCTCTGCAGGTAAACTATCGTCACCGATTCTTCCACTATACCATTCATACACACCGAACAGCACGAGCGCATTTCATACCCGTCTCAACGTCCAGCTCATCTACCAGAGACATACGGATCATATCATCAACTCTATCGAGTGGACGGCCAGCTCATCGCCATGGGAGTCATCGATATCCTCCCAGGCTGTGTATCCAGCGTGTACTTCATGTACGACAAGAGATGGGAAAAATATTCGCTGGGTAAGTTGAGTGCTATGCGTGAGACTGCCCTCACGAGGGAGTTACATGATGCCGGGATCTCTGGCCTGAGTTCGATGTATATGGGTATGCTCATGTACGAAGCGCTCGCGTGAAGACGGTTAATTGCGACATTTAGGATTCTACATTCATTCATGCCAAAAGATGCGGTACAAAGCAGATTATTCACCGTCTTACTTGGCTGACCCAGTGCGTGGAACGCCTTTCAGATATACATCTTGTTTGTCATGACAATTTCATGTATAGGAAGAATACACTTGGCACTCTCTAGACAAGTGCATTCCTCTATTAGAAGAAAACAAGTACGTTTGCTTCTCGCACCCTGAACATTCCATCCCACATGGTGCACCGATACCGGAGCGTAAGTGCTGCCCTTCCCAGTGCTCGCGAATTGCAAGTATTCACTTCGAAGGTCCAGGTCCTGCTCCACCTATGCTAAGCGACGACGAGTTGCAGCAAATCAATGTCTTCATGAAGGTGGAACACCGCCAAATTATTGTTTCGCCTATGAACGTGAAGTCACTTTTAGCGATTGTATTGACAGTGTCATTGACGGTGCTGAATTCCAGCATTCGCATGGATGGGACAATGTCGATACACGGAAAACCGTACTTTATAACATTGATGCGCTGGGCATAGAGCTTTCCAAGGAGATTTTGTGGTTCGTTCATTCAAATGATGGAGAGTCTGAATCGGAGTAGAATCAAGGTTTAGTGACGTCGGGCACAGATGTAGAATAAAATGTATGATTTGTCGTACTTGATGCATTCCATGATGACCTTTCCTAGCATAGTTGACGGGCCCACGTCTGATTGTCGCAAGTACTGTTGCACTTGGTGGGTTCGCCATGGCCACAAACCACATCGGAGCGTTCCGGCGCTGTACGGTGTCTCGCACGGTGCACTAGATAGTGTTTGTCCTGACGACCCAGTATGACTGACCGACTGCCTGTGCAACCGAGGATATTCATTTGACGCTTGACACCTTCCTTCCCTAAAGCTCTCTAAGATTCCTGGTACCTCGCGCCCACACTTCATATAACCATCAGTTTGATATGGACGCCGTCAAGTCCATTTTCCAATCTGTGTTCAGGTCGCGATCGAAACCGCGATTCCAAAGGCTTAGTTGGATACGTACGTCCTGGAGGAGCGTCGTGAACGACCATCCGATCGTCAGACGGAGCTGGAATACCCTATTCTGGCTGCCTACCGCTATAGTATTCACCGACTTCTTCTTCGTGGTCAAGCAAGTGGCGGGACCGAGCATGCAGGTATGTAGTTTGTGTCATTTGACTATTGTTGGATAGAGATGATGCGAGTGCAGGCAGCCCACGTTGAATCCTAATAGCTCTCAGTGGCGAGACATTGTTCTTTTTGATCGATATCATGTTAAAGTTGAGCCTCGTTACGAGAGGGGAGACATTATCGCTGTCTGGTATGGACATCATGGTTGGTGTCGCACTGTGTAACACATGGTGTATCAGGTCTCCTTCAGATCCCAGCAAATTGTTCATAAAGAGGATCATAGCACTGGCTGGAGATGTTGTAAGTACACGAGTACGAGGTTGATATCGTTATGAACAATGACTTCAAGGTGAAAACATTGCCGCCTTATCCTGACTTACAGGTATGTGTGCCAGAAGGGCATGTTTGGGTAGAAGGTACGCTTTCGCAGGCATAGCAACGTTTAACAAATTGAATATCCATTATTATGAGGTGACGAGCGGTTCAACTCTGATGACAGCAATGTATTTGGCCCCGTACGTTTATGCAGTTCAGAGACCTTGATGTTTCTTGATGACCGTCTGATAGGTCCCGCTGGCCTTGATAGATGCCAAGTTACTCTATATCATCTTCCCGTTCGACAGGATAGGTCCGGTTTCATCACGTATAACGGTTCGTGACGACCTTCCTAAAGGTCCAGCATGGCGTAACGAGATGGCGGCAATCGAGCGGCAGCAGTGGCGAGACTCGCGAGTTACAAAACGCAGTGAATGAGATGTTCTCTAGTAGTACACTGGGTGCATATCTAGACTACTTATACAAAGATTGCGAAATAGCAAAAATCATGATATAGCAGTCGTAGTCGAATAAGTTATCATTCAAGCATCTTCGTTAGCTCTCTTTTCTTTTTCCTGCGGCCTGTTCTGCGACGATAGGCCGAGGATCTCGTCAGCCTCCGGTGACCCGGCGTAAGGCACGTCCTTGCGCAACGACACCTTGACAGGCGACACACCCTCTCGGTAGGCCAACGCGAAGATAACGTCCATGTCTTCCAAGGATCGCCCAGCCGTCTCAGGGAAGAACAAGTATACAACAGGAACGATGAAGGCGTTCAATGCAGCGAAAACTGCACCAAAGTCGTGAGCAAATCTCTGTCTATCACTATCCATCGATGTGCTCACCAATGTATGTCCTCCATTTGATGTTGTCAAAGGCAGGCCCGGTGACCATCACGACGACGAAGTTGAAGATCCAGTTCGATGCTGTACTGAGGGCGTTGGCCGGGGCGCGGATTCGGAGGCCAACAATCTCAGCGGGCTGTCACGCACATCAGTCGTCCGAGCAAGTAAACTCAGCAGAATCAGCACGTACGTATAGCCAGGTCATTCCCAGCCAGCCCACGGCGAAGAACGAGTTGAAAACGAAGAGGAGAACGGCCGAGACGATTTGGGTGGCAGAGTTGTCGATGGAACCGAGGATAGCGAGCAACACCATGGTGATACACTGCCCCACAGCACCCCCCAGCATGAGCTTCCGCCGACCAACACGGTCAATGAGGGCGATTGCGATCAAGCTAGCCAAGAAGTACTCTGTGCCGTTGCACGCAGCAATGATACGTGAGTTCCTGTCGTTGATACCAAGCCTCTCGAAGAGCAGCGTCTGCAAAAATGAATTAGTCGGTCAAGCCAGTCGCTACCATCGACGGTACTCACGGCATAGCTTAAGAAGAGCCATGTAAGCACATCATCATAAATAAATAGACGTAAGGAACGTACTAGGTGATAAGATTGATACCGGTGATCTGCTGGAAGCATTGGTTGACGATACCCAAGCAAGCGCGCCTGAAGTTCTGACTCGGACCTCCGTGGAACAGCTCCTTCAAGGAAGCCTTTCCGACGCCGCCCTCCATGGCAACAGCTTCACGGATGCCCAGGAACGTGCGCTGGACACCGGGGTCTGAAGGAGGCCTGTCATCCAGAGCGGAGATAACGGCCAGCGCCTCTGCGGTGCGCCCGTTCTTGACAAGCCTGTGGATGTAAAATTAGAAAGAGGACACCAGCGGAGTGGAAAAGTAAGCATACCATCGAGGCGATTCAGGAAGCTGGTTGTGGGGAGATCATCAGATTTCATGTGTTTATGTTGTTCTGGTGGGAATGCTCACGAATTGAATACCGCCAATAAGGACGAGGGCGAATAAGATCTGCAGAGCAATAGGCACCCGCCACTGAGCAGACGATGAGTTAGCCCAGAAGCTTCAAGATGGTCAGCAGCGGCACGCAATACATACCTGCAAGGACTTACCAAGCAAAGTCTATCCACTGTGCGCATTAGACTACGTCAGTAAAGATAGTGTGAACGGAGCATGCAGGAACGCACGTATCTGGGAAGACAAAGGTTAGTAAGTGATAAGATGGAACAAACGGAGATTAACATACGAAACCATGATGCCGAAAGTAATCAAGCTCCCCTCGATCATAATGAAGCTACCTCGTTTTGCCGCAGGTGAACACTCCGCATGGTAAGAAGGCACCGTGGATGTCTGGATCAAATATGAAACTTCTGGCCCTCGGATCAAAAACAGGTTCGCATACGTTTAGACCGTTTCCGAGACCGGTGACAATACGAGCGACAACCATTTGGGCATAGGAATAGGAGCTGGCTTGCAGTATTGCTCCAATAATCATGATAACACCGCCAATGACAATGGTTCTTCGGCGACCAAGCCGGTCGCCTAGCCAGAGGTTTGATAAGGCGCCGAGAAGGCAGCCGATTTCCTGTTGATGGGGTGTGGAGCGACGAGATAAAATGAGCTATATGTTCGAATCCGCGCTGGACGGGAAGTTTGGAAGACATCACTGACGTATATGGCAACAAGGAAACTCTGGAGAGTAGCATGCTCGGACTGGCTGCCGACAGTTTGAGGGAAAACTTTCTCAAACTAAACACGGAAAAGTTTCAGAACAGCCTAAATGTGGCACAAATGGAAGACGTACTTGGTTTGCTGTTAGGAGCGCCGACATGACGCCCTGGTCATAACTATAACGCGCCAATCAGCGCAATTTCAGGCATAGATACCGAATAGACATACCCGAATAGCGTGAAGCCAGTTCCGGCCACAACGGCCAAGGCGGCTGATAACTTGCGCCCTCTGAGCGTAGGGAGGTGGGACGTGACTTCCGCCTCGAATTCTGAAGATGGCTTGTCCGTGACATCATCGACTCGCCATTCAGGGGAGCGGGTGGGCTTCTTGGACTCGGAGGGCGCAGGAGACGGTGATCGAGACATTGTAGACGTGAGTGGGCGTCGTGAAAGCCGGGAGTGGAAGGCTTCGGACACTAATGAATCGGTCCTCGAAGCAGAGGCAAGGCACAGAAACCAGTGGGGTCTGCTCCTTCAAAGACATGGCGCAAGTCTCCGATGTCTTATATGCTGGCCAGCGCCAAACGAGCTCGGCAAATCGGGTCGGTGAAGACGGCTAATAACGAAGAGTGGACCAAATGCCGTATACGCAGAATGCTTCTAATGCTGGCTTGAGAAACTGAGAACCCTCGAAACTTGAAGCGTAGTGGAGCGAGCAAGGAACACGTGCTGCAAGTGGCTCCCTCGTTTGTTGGCTCAATCTAGCGGCCGGTGTTCATGTGAATTTGGAGTAAACAGTGTCCAAAAAAACATATCGGCTCGCAGACCCGGAAAGTCGTCAAGGTCACCATTTCTGTCGAGCCATGAACTTGAAACGAGGGTGTCTGCATGGAAGCCACCATCCAAGCAACCAGCGCCTTCCAACTCAGCGGCATTCAGCGGCACGCCAATGGCAAGCGCCTCATATCACCTGATTTAAATTACGCAGTTCCCAATTGAATGGTAGTGTAGACTATAGTCACAAGGTATGTACACGGACAAGACGGAACAGCGTATGTGGACGCTGTCCGATAACAAGCATAGTTTGCGCAGCGATATATCACCTGTCCATCCATCTCTATAACGCATATCCCCCTTGGCCTCCGTGCTGCGGCTGCCCTTGCTGCTGCACTTGCGACATCTGCGCCCCGAGTGACCGCGGGACAGGGCCCCCAGAGGTTGGGCTGGGATAGTCCTGCAGATGCTCTTCATAAGGCGGCGCACCCGCGTGTGGGTCTGGAGTCGCATAGCGTTGTTCGTGGGACGCGTAGTGTTGGTCTGGAGATGCGTAGTGTTGGTCTGGAGACGCATAGTGCATGGGCTGAGCATTGCCTTGGTAGACATCGTAAGTCTCAGCCATGTAGCCTTGGTGGGCAGGCGGCGTCGCGTATGGGTCGGGTAGTGATGACGGGCGGGTCTCATTCTGGTATGCAAAAGGCGCAGCTGCAAGCGCGAGATGCGCAGTGCTGCTGTTGTCATCGTCGTACATCTTCTGGTCTTCGGCGAATGTGGTGGTAGACTGGTTGTGCGACGAGTATCCGCCCTGATATTGCTGCCCATACCCAGGCATTTGGGGATAATCGTACTCGGCTTTGTAGTCGGCCTGATAGTAGTAGTCGTTCTGGGAGGTGAATTGACTGGGGGCTACACGGGTGCGCATCGAAGACGAGTCATTCTCATCATCATCAAGGGAAATGTTCGGCAGCGTGGGTTGAGGTAACGGTTGATGTGTGAACTCGCCCTTGCCGTTCTTGAGGTGAGAGAAATCGCCAGCAGCCTCCTTTTTGGCAAGTGCCTGAGCCTTGGCCAGACGCTGCTTGTTCCGACGCCTGATAACTTCGGCGATACGCTGAACAGATAAGGCGTTAAATATAGTACCAACAGATGACAGCGCCAGACCCACCTTGTCAACCTTGTGGCACACGTATTCCTAGCAAGGAGGGGTCAGTACGTGTAAATACTGGGATAAGAAACATTCGCCTAACCTTCAGGTTACCTCGAATATAGCATAACCAAGGAACATACGCGATACCAGCCAGGATGAGCTGAATGAGACCAAAGGCGAAGATGACGACGGTGAATAGCGTGGTGACGGTAAGAATACTAGTAGAAATGTTCTTGTTGCCACGGAAGTATTTTTCCACGTCATACCAGTTTCCATCGTTGACCTTGCTTTGATAGAACTCGTACAAGGTTATCGCGTTAATGGCTTGGCGGGGCCCGTCTGCGAGTAGCAGTTGCTTCCATGCTAATGACGACCCGCTATTGAGCGACGAATACCAACAAATGTCAAGTTGACTCACTCTTGAAAGTAAAGAAAATCCAGAAAGCAAAGTCATCGGACCTCTTCGTAGAGTTGCTCAAGTGATCGAAGAAACAGAAGTGGTCGTACGACCCTGCCAATGCATGTGAGTTGACAGGTCAACATTAAATGCTGTCAAAATCCTCACGCAGGGAGTAATAATGTTGCGCCATAATGTTGGTGAACGCGTAGGAGATATCGTGGCTAGCAATGATCTTCTTTGACTTTCGTGCCTCGTACGCAACCTGCAAGTGACGTCGTGAAAACTCAAGAGGCGGTGCGACCCGCGAAACGTACCAGCAGGAAGGAAAACGCGATACAACCCACAAAGATCCACTTGCCGACTGAGAACGAAATGTTCAGGCAGTTGCTATTCTTCTGGTTCTCGCAGTTTTCCAATGTCTCGTTCGACCAACCGTTCGTGGTCAACATAGTGACGGCGGTGAAGATATCCGAGACGTATACAAGGAAGGATTTGAGCACAGTTATGTATAGCCAAAGATATCTGTAGGACAGAGGAAGGTTAGCGTTCAAGCAATCCGTCGGGACCGGGCTCAAACTCTCGGGGATCTCGGGAGCAAAGGAGAAGGAAAATATCAAAGATTCTGCACGCTGCGTATATTTGTGCGAGGCACCGCAGATATGATAACAGTTATTAAAACCGACTATGACACGTACTTCATTCGCATGCCGAAACCATTATCTGTGAACTCTCGGACGTCGACAAAGTCGAACTATGGGATCACTTAGCAACGTCAATCTCGCACAGTTGGGACCTGGTGCATGCCTTATGATCTAGTACTGCCTCTCTTTTCCATGCTGGCCCTCCACACATCTTGAATCACGCAGGAGGTCGGTGGTTGCAGCCCGCAGTCACTTATGATATTCAACAAAAGAAGGAAGGCGAGGTCGGGGACGATAGTGTTGTAGCTCGGCCAGCCAGCGACATACACGGTAAAGATAGGCGTCAAAGAGCGACTGGACGGCGATTGCAACGCAGAGTGCGGCGGCGATTGCAGACAGAATACGGTGAACGAACGATGAAGCGGTGGCTGTTGTTGCCACGGACACTTGCATGAAAGCCTGCTTGGCCGCTTTCCATTTCGGGATACACAACTTTAACCGCAACAATGACGACCGTACAGAGGATTAAAGTAAGGCTCTGCTATTCACCGTGCTCTATTGTTCTGACAGCAATGGCACGAAGGAAATCGAAGATGAGATGGTACACAGATTGTACTGCGTGCTTTGAACTGCGCTGAATATACCTCTTGCAGGCCAGGAGTATGTCTACCGATGACTTTCATTTTAAACTGAAAATCTCACCTGTGGCCGTATAGCTCAAAAGAATAAGGCCACAAGTTACCACTTAGGCCAACTCAAAGCGAAGCTTGCGAAACTTCGGCGTGACCTTCTCGATCCGACCAAGGGCGGTGGAGGAGGAGGGGGCGGGTTGGGTTTTGACGTCGCAAGAACGGGTGTAGCGTCGGTTGGATTCGTCGGATTCCCTTCAGTAGGAAAAGTGCGTTTGCTACAATATTATCGTTAATATCTACATATTTATCTGACGATAATCAACGCCTCGCAGTCCACTCTCATGTCCAAATTGACGGGCACGCACTCCGAAGTCTCCGCAATCGATTTCACGACCCTGACCACGGTCCCCGGAACATTGAAAGTACACGGTGCACCCATTCAGATCCTGGACTTGCGTTAGTCTACCTTATTATCCTTCCTTGATTCGATACTGACCTTGACTCGACTCAGCCGGTATCATCGAAGGTGCCAATGATGGTCGAGGTAGAGGTCGACAAGGTGAATTAAATTTCGTGTCTTGATATATGAAGACTTACCTAACATGTATCAGTCATTGCCGGTAGGGTTGTTGATGGATGATCGCAAACTAGCAGAAAACTGAGGAAAACCTCACAGTCGCACGAACATGCAACCTCATATTCATCGTCCTGGACGTGCTCAAGCCTCTAGCTGACAAGCGGATCATCGAGTCTGAGTTGGAAGGCTTCGGGATTAGGCTGAACAAGCGGCCTCCTGCGATTACCGTGCGGAAGAAGGACAAGGGCGGCATTGCGATCACAAACACCGTCCCACTCACGAACATCGACCAGGACGAGATCAAGGCAATTCTGAGCGAATACAAGCTCAGCAATTGTGATGTCGCTATTCGAGAGCCTAATGCGACAGCAGACGACCTTGTTGATGTCATTGAAGGGAACCGAGTATATATCCCATGCATCTATGTGAGTATCGCTAATGGACATGAAGAGCGCGAGCTAACTGTTTTCGCCGACGTTGCTCAGGTACTGAACAAGGTAGGTTGCTTCACACTACTGGTCAACTCTACAATTCTAGCAATCCTGACTTGATTCAGATCGATGCGATTTCCATCGAAGAACTCGACCTTCTGTGCGTGCTTAATGATGGTAAATAAATCATGTAATATCGCTAACGTCGCCACATGTAGGTACAAGATTCCCAACAGTGTACCCGTATCCTCGAAGGAATGGCTGAATGTCGACGAACTCATCGACAGAATGTGGGAACGACTAGACCTCGTGCGGGTGTACACTAAGCCAAGGAAGGCTCCCCCTGACTATAATACTCCCGTCGTACTTCGTCGCGGTCGCAGTACTGTGGAAGACTTCTGCAATTCGATTCATAAGGAAATCGCAAAGCAGTTGAAATAGTAGGTCATGCCGATCTTCGTAGGCAGGACGTATATGTCTCATAGCCAATATCCAGTGCCATTGTTTGGGGATCCAGTGCTAAACACGCAAGAGGTCAGAAAGTCGGGTTGGACCATGTTTTGGAGGACGAAGATGGTGAGTGGATGCAACCTGCTTCAAGCAGACGGCTAATAGATCGCTGTTACAGTCGTACACATCGTAAAGAAGTAGATGGTTGGATACAACTAATATTAAATCCCAGTGTATACATCCTGCTTATGGAATGATACGATGATTATTCAGTCATGTTTCAGATATATCCACGACAGACGTAAGAACGCCCATACTAGTCCAACCGCGCAGTACACGCTGGTCAACATGAGCGGAAGGAAGTCGAGTGAGGATGAGCCCGAGCTGCCATTTAGTGGAGCTGGATATGGCTCAGGGCAGGAGAAATTACCGGCCACGCATGTCCCTGCAACAGCCGCTTGCTGACTACGCGAAGTGCGGCTGCCCAAGATAGGGATAGCTGTGACGACTATCTGCAGTATCGGAAATCCCGCGAGGTAGACTTTCTCTAGCAGATCTACTATCACTCCCGGAAGTGATCTGGGAAATCTTAGGAACGATAAGTTCCTAAGCCAGATGCCCTCTGACTGGGTTGACTCACTCGTACATGCGCCGGTTGAGCGGGACGAAAACGAGAGTTGCCCAAAGGGTGCTGTAAATCACTTCGACGAATATTTCTAAGATCATCTTATTAGGCGATAGTAAAGTCCGTTGACGATTGAGATAACGCACCGGGTGGAGTGAACAGCAGAGGAAATAAAGAGAAGACACCAGCCACACTGGCGATGGTGAAAGTTCTGAAGTAAGGATAGCTCTCGCAAGCCAGGAGACTAAAAGAGAATTTAGTGACTTAGGCTACCATCGGGGCACCATATCGTACCTCAGCGGTACCAGGACGAGTAAGATGGCTTTCTCGTGCACATGCCAGCCGAACATGAAAGATGTGTAGCCACACAGAGTCAGACCTGCCAGGAAAGACTTGTAGGTAGGCGTTCTCCAGAGCTTTATTAAGAATATCTACCCAGACACAGTTTGATGGTTATTCGAAGGAATGGACTTGTACAACATACCGTTTGGAATAGCAGTGTGATTGCAAAGGTATGGATAGGCTTTATGTTCGGTAACACCGCGAAGACTGTATCACCGACGAGCCCCCTAGACGTAGAAGTGATTCCAGACGCATTTAGAGAGACGTTGAGACCAATCCGCTTCACGACTACCAAACAAGTCAACTTGTGCAACTGCATACACTATCAAATACCAGCTTACTCTGCAAGAGGACACGGTCAGCCGCCGTGACTAGTGCCCAAGCGTTCGGTGCCCAGTATGCATGATTGAGCCCACGAGTGAACGGGAACAATCTCGAGAGCAGTTGCGGTAGCTGTCCCATCAAGATGAATGGGCCCACAGAGACTACGAAGACAGCTATCACAATGTTTGCCAAGGATAGGAAGTTGCGTGGAAGCACCTCTCCTTGTGGCGACATGCAAAACGAGCGGAGCAAATAAATAAAGTATGCGGGCTACTTGCGTTCATGAGAGGTGAATGGATTGTGAGGGATAGATAGACGTACGGCTAGATACATGTAGATGTGCTTGAAGTTGAGCAGGACGGCAAACAGGAAGCCGCTCGAGAGTTTATCGCCCTTCAGTACATGTTAGAGGTAACGACACCTTGGATAGCTGGCACTTACTTGTCGCGCCATGTAAATGGACCATAGCAGGATGCCGAACATGAAACCATTGTATTGAAAGTGAATATGGTCCACTATCAGGAATCCTGGGTGCAAAAATAGTGATGCCGAAATGATCCTTTGTAAGGCGGGATCCCTCGCCCCTCGGATAAATCTGACCAGTCCGTGACATACAGGTTCCCTCTTGGAGGATTGATGTCTTTACCTTAGCACTGCCGCCCCCAACACTAGCTCCGTCAATATCACGGTGGTGCGTTGATACGCAACCACCGACCAAGCGTCATAGTCAAGGTTGTTCAGGTCCACTATACGTTTGTCGATGAAGTATGCGGGAATTGACAATACTTTCTCAAAATAAGCGAAGAATGGAGGATAGTCGAGAGCTGCGGCGTGTGGTCAGATATAGCCCAAGGCAAACTGTCTCATCGCTCACTCCATTTGGAGGTGGTCTATACACCCATGAGATCCCGACAAAGTCAAGCTACCGGCTACTCACATCGTAGTACCACTTGGACAACGGTAGAGAATGAGTTATTGCCAGCCAGTTCCGGTGAACTTCAAAGTCCGTGGAATGACTGCACCGCGCGTATTTTTCTCAGTGTAATATGTCAAGATACCTAAGTTGTGCGAACATACTAAGCAGGAAAGAGTAATAGTTTCAGACACGTCGAAAGAATGAAGATGTCCCACTCCGCAACAGACACGTCCATATTCAACCACGTTGAAGTCTTGGGCTCGGCCTTAGATTCCGCCACGTTATCTTCTTCAGTTATATCCTCTGTGCGCTTCTCTCCATGGTCATGGAAGCGAGAGCGTAGTAGAGTTGGAGATGACATAGTCTGCGCGCCGATCACACTAGTAAGAACAGAGTAGACTCAGTAGAGTAGAGGTAAGAGTACTAGGCACGAGAACAGTCGATAGCGATCTTCAACAGGACTATACGGGCTGATCGTAGACAGCAACAAAAGCAGAAGATGAAATGTTGAAGGCTCTTCAGAACATTATGCCGTATAGCTGCCGGTTTGGGAGCTGAAGGTGATTTAGACACGTGCACAGAGACGCGTTGTGGCGCGGCAAGCTTGTGTCCTACATTCACGTTCATTCTGCCTCACTCGACAATGAGCGAACAGGCAAAAGCCTCGAATATTACGGAGCAAACGGCGAAAGGGCTCGTAACTAGATCCATCGCTCCGTTTGACAACTCACAAAGGTCGTTGTCTGTAGTGGTGTTCTGCTCAAGCTGATCGCATTCAGCCTTTCGCTGGGCATCGTTCCCATCTCTTCATATTTCCTGTCTGAAAAGTACGTCTGGAATGGTAAGTCCCTTTCACCTATGAAAATTGGAATCGTCATCCATTCCCTATAGGAAACTCGAACTACGCTGCAATTACGGCAGTGTTAGCGGCGAATGTCGTACTGGTGGTATACATCATCGTGTCAATATTAGAAGACAGGCCCCCTTCTCCTTCTGCGTCTACGGATAGGAAAAAGAATGAATGAGGTCTCGCGTATAATTGCGGCATTACTAGGATTATGGATGATGGGATTGTCCATTGAACCGCGGCTTCCCACCATATATTAATACCCCTCTTCGACAACTTGCTAACCCCTTCCGGCGCACTTGTCAACTCGAGTGGTGCCATGATGAAAGGCAACCCATGGTACGAGTCAGGGCCAGGATTGGCTCTTTCGCGGGTCAGGAGTTCACCTGCATTCGCGGGTGGCGAATCGGGCCTGATTGCGGAGCTTGTCATAGATGAGGTGAACTGCGATTGCTCGAGCGCCTCCCATCAGCGTTATTCTCTGTGGCACCGCCCATAGGCAGGGTGGGCAGTGGCCGTGACCAGTGTCCAGATTCCCCTGAGAGCGATGAGATATTCTGTCGCCGCATGCCTCCAAACACGACTAACGTGTCCGCAGACGTGGATCTCCTGAGCGGCCTCAGCTGCTGGCCATTCGAAGTGCTGCCCATCGCGGATGGGTAGCGCTTCGGTGTGAACGGCAGATGTCGTGCAGGAGATGTGCTGGGGCGTCGCCGATCACTTTTGGGGAGTGGCGGTACGTCAGGGAACATCTCCAGCAGCACTCTCGTCTGCTCGCTTGGCTTGGGATTGGGTTTGCTCGATGGTGCAGGATCGTTGACAGGTGGAGTGGGAGGAGGGATCGGAGGGACCGGAGGAATGGCAGATATCCGGCGCCGTCGTCGTAACTTGCTCTTGCGAACATTACAGTGCGCATCCATCGTCTCTACACCTAGCTCCTCATCGTAGTAATTCCAGTCATCGTACTCGTCGTTCTCGCTACCACCGCTTAAATCCAAAAAGCTTGGTTGAAAGTCTGCCTCATATAGGCTCGGGCGTGGATAGGAGGCTGAAGGTGTCGATCCCAAGATACAGCGTGAGGAGTACAGATCGTCTTCGTCCTCGTGGAGGACAATAATTGGAATGGCTGGGCGTTCTACCAGAGGGCTGGGCCCGGGAGTAAATGTCCCAAGATGTGAGGAGCGAACGTAGTCAACATCGGCGTTGATGGCGAGGGTGTCATTCAACGATGAGCGGGGTGAAGGTCTGCTCTTGGATCGAACGTCATCGAATGGGCCTGTCGCAGACCGCTTTTGGCGGCTGGATGACAACTTCTTTGGGCTCGATGGAGTACCACTCGTCCCTAGCTCCCCTCGCGATTCAGTGGGTATGTTAACCTTATACAATGGCGACACTTTGCGTTGAGGCGGCCCATTATGGAATGCTGGCACGCTGCGCGAGCTCCGCAGAGAGGATATGGAGCCTCTGCTCTTGCTAGGAGCGCGCGGGGGAGGGGCTGCAAGGATCCGCGATTGCGACGTGTAGAGTCTAGGAAGATTGGAGTCTCCTCGTTCTTGTCTCTCTTTACGACGGGACATGCCTCCGTCGCCGTCTTTATTCTTGAGGAGATTGACGAACGCCGACAAGGTCTTCATTGATTATAAGGTTTTGCGTTAATGAAATGAGCGTCTATGCAGGATATCCCGGTCGACCGGTAGCAATCAGACCGACAGGATCATCACCGGTAGGGATTGGGCTGCTTACTTTGCACTTAATGCGTCGTAACAGAACGTAACGAGGGAGATGCTGGCAGACAAGCAGCAAGAGACTGCATTCGGTATGGAATGATTATTAGCGACTCCTATTTCTCTTATTTGCGATCATCTATTCATTAAACTGAGCCGTGATAGACTCCTATTCCAGGCCGCGCGGAGGACGAGCGGGACCCTTGAGACGTTCACCCATGGGCTGGTCCGTATTCTAGACATCGTGTGCACGTTGAGCGTGACCCAGGCGCAGTACTTTGTGGCTGGCCGTTGCCAACGAGATCGGGCCTGGATCTAGGAACCTCCCTAGTTAATCTCATTCAGGATCTTCGAATGGAATCGACTCGCGTCGGACATTCTTCAATATTCGTTAATATTGGAACCCTCGGAAACGGCGCCCCGTCCGGCATTCTATCGTACAACGTTCAACCCGCCTGCTCCGAGTCTCACTCAAATCGTGCAATAATAATATTGGTAGTGCTGTATGATACAGGAGATGAATGGAACAAAACAATAGCGATATAACATAGGACAACGATGAAAGGATACAACTAATAGCACACCGCTCCGAGAAAGTCCACAATGACCGCGCCGCCATAACCATCTAGAAGTCCTCATCGATCGTGCTAACAGGGACATCAGTTAGGCAGAGACCATGACCATATAGAAGTAGTCACTCACAAAGTCTTCGCATTGTTAGGCTGGTTGGCCGAGTCGTTCGTATGGTTCACGTTCGCCTTGGCGTAGTCAGACACCCGCTTCTCAAAGAAGTTCGTCTTGCCCTGGAGAGATATGTTCTCCATGAAGTCGAAAGGGTTCGAGGAGTGGTAGTGCTTGTCACCGCCAAGAGCGACCAGCAGACGGTCGGCAACGAACTCAATGTACTGGCGCATGAGCTCAGCGTTCATGCCGATGAGCTTGACGGGGAGGGCATCTGAGCTGAGGTCAGTACGCCTCTGGGCATACAAGGGCAAGCCGCTCACCGGTCAAGAACTCCTGCTCAATGTTGACAGCCTCAGTAATGATGGCCTTGACGGTGTCAGGATGAGGACGCCTCTTCAAGTGCTGGAACAGCAGGCAGGCAAAGTCGGTGTGCATACCCTCGTCACGGCTGATCAACTCATTGGAGAAGGTCAAGCCGGGCATGAGGCCCCGCTTCTTCAGCCAGAAGATGGATGCGAAGGAGCCGGAGAAGAAGATACCCTCAACGGCCGCGAAGGCAACGAGACGCTCAGCAAATGTGGAGCGCGTGTCGGCGATCCAAGTCAGGGCCCAGTCGGCCTTGCGCTTGATGCAAGGGATAGTCTCGATGGCGTCGAAGAGATAGTCACGTTGCTTCGGGTCCTTGATGTAGGTGTCGATGAGTAAGGAGTAGGTCTCGGAGTGGATGTTCTCCATCATGATTTGGAAGCCGTAGAAGCAGCGAGCCTCGGCGACTTGGACCTCGTTGGAGAAGCGCTCCAGGAGATTCTCATTGACGATACCATCGGAGGCGGCGAAAAAGGCGAGGACGTGGGAGATGAAGTGACGTTCATTGTCGTTCAGGCGGTTGTGCCAGTCATGGAGGTCCTTGGATAAGTCCATCTCCTCAGCAGTCCAGAAGGAAGCCTCGGCCTTCTTGTACATCTGCCAGATCTGGATACCACGTCAGTGTTGTTCAATGATGCCGATTGTGGCATGCATACCTCGTGGTATTGGATAGGGAAGAGGACAAACCGACGCTTCGACTCTTGGAGAAGAGGCTCCATGTCTTGGTGGACGTCAGGCCACGTCTCCGGAATAGTGCCAATAAAACTTACGTTCGGGAAGATCAACCTCACCCACGTACTTCCCTCTGTGGTCTTCCTCTTCAGCCTCCTCGGCCTGCTCCTCAACCACCTCAACCTCCTTGGACTCAGGTTTGTGCATGAAGAAGTCGGCGTCACCAAAGCTTTCGGGCGACTCGGGTAGGCGCTCATCGTCAATGACTTTGACGGACTTGGTGGGGGTAGTGATGTTGAATTCGGCCAGGGCAGCCGCAGCCTAAGAGGTACATGCATATTAGATAAGGAAGCATAAGACGCGTCTTGAGACGTACTTTCTTACTAGGGGAGGGACCAGGGGACACGGGGCGGATAGTGGAGGCCATGACAAGCGAAGGCAGGTGTGTAGGAAGAGTGTGTGGACGGCGTGTGAGGTGGGCGACGGTGGTGTTGAGGAAAGGTGAGAGGAAGGGCCGGAGGGTTTTTATAGAGAATAGGGGCTTTACGCGTGTTTGTTCATTAAACAAGAGTCGCGACGCGTTGTTGACGGTTGTTGACGCGTTTTGCCACGACAGTTTTACAAGACGCATCAATTTCGCTGCGTCATTCCTGACTAAAGTGGGAATTCCAAGCCAAATTCGGCGCTAAGTTTCACATCCTTTTCGGGTTTAAAGCAGGGGATTTACACGAGTTTAATCGACTCCGTGCACCTGCCTTAGCGCAGCGTATCCTGCCCAGCGCCGCGCATGCTGGGCAGCGTATCCCGTATCGCTCCGCGCGTTAGTACGGCGTATCCCGGACTCTCTGCCCGGCGTATCTATTGGCCCTCCTCTCACCTCAGCAGACAGCGGAAGTGATCGACGAGGGTCCTGCTTGCCCGGGAGGACTGCATAAAAGCTGGTTGTCGGGCCCCAGTCGACCTTACCAGTTTTTTACTGCTGTCCTCCCAGGTAAGCACATTATTCATCGCTGCCCTCGGCAACGCTTACTGACCGGTTGTTTACTGCTGTCCTCACAGTGTTAGGCTTCGAGCGTCATACTGTCATAGTGTATTCCCATCTAATTCTACCAATATCATCTATCTAATCAATGACCGCTGATGACACTGTCAACCAACCGCCCATCGCACTCAACAACGAGGTCTCGACTAAGTGCAACGAAGTCGTCGAGGAGTACCGTGCCGGTACTGCTTCGAAGGTTGACGCCATCCTACGCTTACAGTCAATCATCCCGCGAAGCGATGACACGGAGGACCAGTTTAAGTCGGCGCTTCAGTCGTACGTCGGTATGCTTGACAGCGCTGACCAAGCCCGAGCAAGTGCTGCCAAGCGGGGAGAGCAGCGCGTCAATGGAGACACTGGGGACAATGAAGACAAAGAGGGGGACCCTGCTCGAAAGGATAGGAGCAGCAGTAAGCAACCGCGCTCGCCTCCCGAGTCCGACGACGAGGACGCCAGCGAAAAACCCGCTAAGCGGTCAATTGACGAGTCTCGACTGCCCTGGGTCATCGATGAACTCTTGCATCCAATCGAATTGCCGCCCTCGTTGCGTCTCACCCGGGAATCACTTCAGCTATGGTCCAGCAACCCGAAGCAATACAAGGCTTCCCTTACTAATGCGGCTCGCTGCCCCGAGTTCCCGGACAGCGAGTGGTCGAACATTATCGAAAGTAAACCGATCAACCTTGACATTGTGTTTGCCGGCCACTACTCCACATCATTCGACAATCGCCGAACAGAGAAGCTGGGTGAGCTCGAGCTTACCTTTGGGGAGACAAAACCGTCCAAACGGATTGAGTCAGCTGGAGACTGGCTTATCGCGTGGACCAAGGCCTCGGAAGCCCTACAGTTTGCTTTCCCGCATCGAGAAAGGGAGCTCCGTGAGTACGGAAGCTATGTCACCCAACTCTTCGGAGCTGTGCACCCGTCTCGGCACCATAGAGTCCTACAATATGAGAAGGCAATCAGACGCAGAGTTAGTGCTAGACGGGATCTCTCGCTCACCGATTTCAGTCGCTTCGCGGACCTCCACCTGCTCCATATCGACAGCTCAGGTGCAGTTGCCCTCGACGAAGACTCAAGGCCTCAAGCAAGACCGAACCGAGGAGGAGACTCCCGAAAGCGTCCAGGGAAAGGTGTTGAAGCCTGCCACAGGTGGAATGAGGGCAGGTGCCCCGTTGACGCTGCACGCTGCTGCTACACCCATATCTGCTCCACCTGCCGCTCCAGAGAGCATACCGCAGAACAGTGCACTAACAGAGCACGCGCCAACTAGCTTTGTGTCCTTCCAACCAACTTTACCACCGCCTAAGAAACCGCGCTATACACGCGATTTCCTGTGGGCAACGCATGAAGTCAGCTGCATGCCATCAGCGACGGCCTCGGAAACAGCTCCCCCAGTACCCGACGTACCTCTGCAAGAACGCTCCAATTTAACCGCTCTGCGTACGATCGCAAAACATCCCGAACTGTTCAAAATAGTCACTCCGATAAACGTTGATCGTTTTGAGGAGCTCCTGCAGACTCACCCAAACCGGCCGCTCGTGAACTCTGTGTGCAAAGGCCTGAGAGAGGGTTTTTGGCCGTATGCCGACACCAGTGAGGACATGAGACCGGAGACGTGGGACGGGTCATCAGAGCGGGAGCTCAAGGATCCTGCCCACATGGTGTTTGTCAAAGAACAACGCAACCAGGAAGTCAAGCTCGGTCGTTTCTCGGAAGCTTTCGGACCGGACCTGCTTCCGGGAATGTCCAGCACTCCCATTTGGGTGGTCCCAAAGCCTCGGTC
>KV425616.1:0-22462 GCA_001632425.1 Neolentinus lepideus HHB14362 ss-1
GATCGTGATGGTAAGCCTGTTGATGGATATCAGATCTTGGCGATGCTCGAGAACCTTCGTCAGCTTTGGGCACAGCTCAAAGTGTGGCAGAGGTTACCAGATACATACGGCAAGAACTCTCCACTCGATGTGAAGCGGTTCATCTATCACGAGATGGTGAATCGCTTTCCAGTTCTTGGCTACTGTGAAAACAACTGGAAGACGGAAGCCATGGCCATCGGTTCATTTGGGAACTGGATACGAGTCCGAGGTAGGCGTGTCAAGAAGGAGGACACCAAGTCGGATGACGAGAGCATGCCGCCTGCCCCTCCAACATCAACAAAACGGAAGGCCTTGAGTTCGAAGCTCGACAAGGGCAAGAAGAGGGCTAAAGAAGCTCGTCCAGAGCCGCAAGTTGCAATACAAGCTGATCCACTGTAAGTTGTTTGTTATTTTATTGATGCACTACGCTGATAAATGCATAGCACCAGTATCGAGGTTACGAGCATGTCCGTTGAGGATTTCTCATATGATGAGCTAGGTAAGTGAGATTGTTTGCATCTAACACATGCTGATCCAGCTGATTTGACAGGTGCTTCCCTTGACGGTCTCATCCCGATGACACCGAGGAAGTCGCCGTCAAATATTGGACTCAATTTGACGCTGTCACCGGCAGCAGCCAGTGCATCTCCGCATGTTGCTGCTGATATCATTCCAGCATCTGCTGGTCCCGCTTCAACCTCCGGTGCTCACATTGCCACTCCTGTCTCAACTCTGCCTACTTTCTCAGCTGTGCTTTCCACCGCAGTCGGTACTGCGGACTCTTCACTTGGTGATGAAATATCGGGCCGAGCTGCTATTCCTAGTCCGAACGCGCTTGGGCTCACTGGCACTCCGACTCCTCAGAACAGTCTCGGCGCAGCCTCCTCTTTGCCATCAACAGCTGCCCTCTCTCTTGGTATTCTTGCAGATGTGTCTAGTACTGCTTATCGTCTTTCATCTTTCACTTCGTCGTCTGCCAACACGGTCCCGGCGGTAACTACGGCAACTACAATGCCGAATACACTAGAGAATTCATTGTCGCAAGCTTCCCCAGCCATCTCAAAGGCTGCCAAACGCACGGGATGGTCCATTCCCACAAAGTCGACGCCCAAGTGCGTGTTTTTGCTCAAAATATCTGACTTAGCTGATTATTCGTGTTGTATACAGGAACGACTACGCGCGGGAATGGCAAAGCAAGAATCCGGATAAAAAGAAGAAAGATTTCGAGATGGAATGGGATGCCCTGGGTGATGCAGGCAAGAAGGTATGTACATTTGCTGTATTCTCCTAAGTCGATGCTTACCTCAATCACGCGGGCACAGGAAGTCAAGAAGCAATGGCAGACAAAGAAGGTATGTATGATCCTCTCTCGTATGAGTGTACATTGATCTGAATCATTATACAGGGGAGCGCTACGGGAGTGGGGAAGGAGAATGTGCCTGAGGGCGATGAGTAAGTCAATTATGTTTTGTTGTCTTGTATCGTGCTGATGACTTTATCGAGGGGGGGCAACTAGTGCGTAGTGTGTATTCCAGTTTCGAATGAGTGAAGTGGGGTAGCGAGGGCAGGAGTAGGGGCGTGCGGGTATGGGGCCGGGGACCCAGGTAGAGCAGGGGCGGAAGCAGGTGCAGGGCACGGGAGGGCTTCGTAAATAAAATGAGGTGTTTGTACGAGAATGATAGTGAATGAAATTGATACAACATGTCGCATGAATACATCGGGTGCCGGACTCATTGAAATTCATCCAAAATCAATGGCTTGTGCTATCGCATATTCAAATGAATTTGGTTGATTACCGTAGTTTTACAAACATCCGAGGAGAAAATATTCCGTCATTTTTTCAATCGTAATCAATGGCCACCGTGGAAATCTGTTCACACATCATACAACGGATCTCATTGATACTGATTCAAGGGCAGTCTTACTGGGGCTGACCTCTACCAGAATTTCCTCCACGGCTCTCCCCCGTCTTTCATCTCCCCCGGAGGCAGCGTTGTTCGTCGGATCCTAAGCGGAGGGCTGGATAGAATTTCCGTGAGTTGAAAGGTTTTTAATCCCCAACAGCCTTTTCAAGTTTTGAAGAGCATATTGAGTCTTCGTAGGCTTGCAGGTCTCAGGGTCCCATAGTAAAATCAAGTGAGACTCCTTCCCAGTCGCCGCTGTATTGCGGAACCAATCACTCGCCTCGACTGCCGCGTGTTCTCCCGTGCTTCGTAGCTCATGATTCGACGACGAGCCCCTCGCTCATTTTAACTTTTTTAAGAGGAGGAACTGCTTCGGTACCAGAAATAGACCTATCTGGTCCAATTGTGGATTGACGTATACTCTCCTGGGCGCGGACAGCAGCCTCGCTCGTAAGTCGATCTCTATTCACGTTCCTACTATTATCGCCGGGGCCGAGGCCGTATTCTGTGGAGTCTTATATCAGAGCTGAGGTAGACGAGGTCATGGAGATTTTCCTCGAGTTGCACGTCCCCTTTCGTGGCTTAGTTTTGCATGAGCTAACGAACGATGTCCGCCCAATCTGAAGAACAGGTCCGGGGCGCAAGACCGCGTTCCGAATCATCGCCATCCTCAGTATACTCCCATCCAAGACTGCGCTTGCCATCGTCTATATCGGCTCTGACGCTCATCCATCCGTACCCCGATCCGCCTCCTCAATACACCACAGCACTAGCCGGTGATACGCCGCCCACCAGAGGTGCTAACACAAACAGGTCCAGCGTACGCAGGTCCAGCTCAAGAGACTGCCCGATCAACCCGATTAGGCAAGGCTTATCACCTAGAGCAGCAGGAGCGCGATTTCCTTCACCTCCATCTCCTCGGCGGCCACCGTGTACCCTGGCGCGCCCTCGGTCATCTCCTAATACTCAAGGCGCTGCTCCTCAGTCACTGTCCTACACACTCCTTCATTCCGCCTACGCCATTTGTCCCGTCTCGGTAGGCATGAGCATGGGCGTGACTTATCCGCAGCAGCCGCCACCTTACCCTTGTTCGTCCTCCGAAGACGATGACTCGGTTACTGAGACTGAAGAGCGGCAGCGGAACAGAGAAGCAGAAGCTGTTTGGTCGTCATGGGTGACGCCTACATCAAATGGCGTGCGACACCGAAAGTCGACTCCCAATTTACGGGTGCGGGGAGGAGGCAGGATGCATGACCGAGACGGGTATGGAATTGTGAAGGGTATCACGACTGTACCAGGGGTTCGAGGGGCTGGAGAGACAGAAACGGAGGGCGACGACACAGTGAGCATTACTGTCTGTCTCTCCGTTATGAACTACATGAACAACTCGACATTAGTCCCATCTGCCGAACACCCGCATCATCCCACCATCCCCCTCAACCTCCACTCCGCTCGAGATTCTGTACCAAATCGCCTGTTGGCTGTCCATCGTCCCGGCTGTGTTGGGCACGGTCTGGAATTTTCTGCATGTAGTGGAACTGATTGATTTTGCGGCCGAAGGGGGGCCTAAGCGGGTAGACCACGGCATTGCGATGCTTTGGGTGCGTGTCTAGAGTCTTGTTCTCTGCCATCGTCCTCAGTCTCTGCACAGGCCATCTTGACTGGCCACCTCCACCGCATGCTCACGCTCGGCCTACTCACGCGGTGGCGGATCTACTACTCTCCGTTACCGACACTCATCCGCCTGCTCGCGCTGCAAGCTATCTGCTGGCCAGCGACCCACTTCACGCTCACGTTTGTCGGCCACATACAGAGGCCGATGGTGTGCTGGGCGGTAGTGGGGACTACGACAGCGGTAAGCCGGGCGGTGGTGATGTGGGTGGTGAGTAACCTGCCTGGCGGGGCGGGGTCAAGCGGCGAGGATGGGAGGAGGGGCCGGCGATGGGATGAGAGGCTAGGTGTGGAGGGGTTGGGGGAGAGGCGGTGGGATTGGCAGCAGGTTGTGCTGAAGTGTGCGTTCCCGGTGGGCGTTGTGTATTTTATTATGGCGTGGGCGGGGGTGCTTAAGGCAGAGCTGTGGGGTTGCTGATTTGTTCACCAGGAATCTACATAAACTAGCGAGATGGATGGACGCTGGACCATCTGTGTAATATAATCTATGCTTCGAAATTGTATGATCTTCTATTGCAGCGGTGATATATCGGAGATGCCCATGCTCGATGCTTTGACGTTAAGTGATGGAGAGATCGAACTAAAAGGCTACGAATGCAGATGGCGTGTCTGCTCCTCGTGTCTAAGTCCCGCTTGTCATGCGCGCTGGATACTCTCGGAGAGGTTACTTTTAGCTACTGTACCGTATACTACCATTGAGAGCTGAGAACAAGCATAAATATCTTTACCGTACATGCTCACTAGCTGCTACCTAGCTATCATCATCTGGACCATATCAAGAAATCAACCTGTGAGGCAAACGAATGCAAAGATCACGGCAAGTAGAAACAGATAAATCAGAGAAATATTAGAAACATTATCAGCGCTATTATTAACACGGCGAGGTGCTCAGTGTAACGCCTCAGGGAGCATAAGTGAAAGTCTGTGATGCGTGGTCAGAGCCATTGAGTATCAACGCTTCATCGGAACTTGTCTGACCTTCAGTTCTACCTCTGTACCATCACCATTGCTATCACGCACTGTTTTTGGTTGCAGCTGAGGCGGAATTGGCAGAAGGTTGTGATCCAGTGACAATGATGTGTCAGGATGCATGCCTGAGACTTCCACTATGTTGACTCCATTGAGGCGGTATTTCCGGAGGTATTGACGAGCATTTAACCTGTATTATTTCATTAGAAACCAAGAATATCTGTGGTTTCTGATCTCCTTACATAGCCAATGTAGAGTTCACATAAACTGTACAACAGATTAATGGGCATTTTAGAATAATCAAGATAGTTTTATCTTCCAATCCTCACCTTTCCCTAGCATCAGATGCCAAAGTGTCCAATTTGCATTATTTGTGAGTGATATGTACTAGATATGTGAGGGTGCTGGTCATATCAAGTATCTGGAATATACTATGATGGATGTGTCAGGAGCCATTTCACTGGCATAAATATACTGGACCCATACACTGTGAGAGCACCACGATTTATAGCATATGCCACTAAGACATTCAGCTGGGCCCTAGTACTTCGAATGCAAATAGTCTCTGCAATGACCATATATAGCAGTCTAACCAGATGGGATTATATCACATACCATGTGACCTCCTGGTATACAGTGCAGCACAAAGTGTTCCTGTGATGATAACATCCGAAACTGTGGCAGAGCCATGTTCTATCATAACACAAATCTAGAGGATGTGGAATGAATATGGCAGAAGAAGTCATGTTGTCACAGTGGCCCACCTTTGTGAACATACTATCTTCAGCGTTGAAATCGGTAGTGCCTATCATCAGGATCCGGATTGAGAAAGCTAAGATTCAGGATCAATATACCCAAATCTGATCTGGTATGAAACTAAAATACATACTAAGCCCCGCAACTTAGACAAGGTATGTGGAACCAGTAAGTAAAGACACAATGTGATGAATGATTCAGGGACAGACCCAGAGATACAATTGCTGGGATCACCTAAAACATCATTCATGTCAGTGATTCCATGTTGAGGTCACTGTCCTTAGTACAACTTACAATCAGAGATGGAGGGACTAGCCGGTAATGCCACTTCGAGACTATAGTGTTGGGTTTTCAGGAAGACAGGATATTGATAATATTTTGAGACACACCCAGGTACACACGCTGAGCAAACCAGCTGCACAGAGCAGAGTCAAATAGATTTCATCTCTGTAATATTTCTGCTTACCATTGCACAATAAATGTTAGAATACACTGAACATGCTTTAACATCAGAGAGTGATAGAAAAACCAGTGAATTCATCCTCACAGTCACTAAATATTCAAGCTTTATGAAAGTTCAGTTCAATAGCATCAGCAGATTCATGGTGCAGGAAGAGCATACCATAAATGTCCTAGCAAGAGAGTGGACTAGCTATAAGTATGCAGCATATCATACAACACACTTACTTGGGAAAGGTCAATAAACCCAGAAGGTTGCCCCAATCATTCACAAGCATAACATAGATTGCATGGGTGATCAACCCTACACATGCAGAGTCCATCAAACTAGAGTAGAAAAGTGGTGAGAAGCTATGATGCATCACAAATGTTACATTTGGAACTGTACAATAGAACACCAACCTAGGCTGGATGAGTTTCGGGACTAAAGCTAATGTTAGAGACACGTACATATAGCTTGACCAGCCGCCGGTCCTCAGGGTAGGTCATATAGTAGAAGTAAACTTGAAGGACACTAATGCCATAGAGCCTGTCGTGTAGCAGAGTGAACATTTCATTCAACCACATCCAGCAGCTCAGCAAAATTCGGGTACAAACATCATAGACAGACCATAGCCAAGGAATTCATAGCCAATGGTTGTTTGAAGATCTAGGAGCGATGAACGGGCCATAGTGTCGCAAGTTTGCGACTACAGAGTGGTGGCTCCCCATTCTTATATGCCCAGGTTCAGGCATCTAGTGTACTTCATCGGATCAAGATGGTGCATCTTACGCTGTTCAACAGATGTCATGATGAGTGGCTGGAATACAGGGCACTGCTCACCGTAAATCCAGACGCAGTTCTATGTGGGACCGAGACCACACGAGATAATTGTGCCTAAAGGATAGTCATCATGCGTAACACCGTTCAGTCCATCTAGTAGTCTTTATTTTACTGCCATTCGGCACACACTCATGCGTATCATGAGGTTGAGGTAAACCTGTGATGCCAGGATCCTGAGTTATAGTCCCTTCATCATATTAAAGTGCTCAATACAATGCACTGATACACCACCACATACACCCGAGGTCATCCGTCCAATTGTGTGCTTGTAATTGCTGTGCATCATAAACAAGGTACCGGTGCAATGTAGACCACTCACTCACCTCGTGATCGCCGATCAGGGCCTTGGCTCGACTTGCGGGCCCTAAATATACGTAGGGACGACCAGAGGTAGATGCGCGTTCAGTAGGAAAAGCCTATGCATATCCCAATTTGACCGCGCAGTATATCCACCAGGCTAGCCGCCCTGTGAGCCTACCAATGCATCGCTGTATCTGGTCATCTTCGGACAAATTCCACCTTCCAGCCTCAAATCCCTGATTTGAACGAAGCACTTGCATTAGTTGGTGCCGATTGGATATATAAGAATCAGATGCAAACACTCATCTACGAGAGGCGTCTGGACCGTCAGCCAGTGAAACAACGCAATACCTGTCCAGTGGAAACAAGACGGCGTAACTTGTTGATCTTTGCTCTTGACAGGAACTGAGCATTCATTTATCACTTATCCGAGAACCCCCACCATCTTCTTGCCTCAGGAAAAATTCGGGCATCACAGAAGATCTGGTACCCGCTTAGCAGAGAAAAGTGACCCTAGCACTTGTGCCACGATCATGTATATCAATGTAGGACACAGACTGAATTTGCGCGCGATACCTAGGTGCTTCTAATGCGTTGCGCGGCTACTTAGCCTGAGAATCTCATTTCAAATGTCCTCTGATGTGACCGAAGAGCTAGCGTTCAGCTGGCAGATGCTGAAGACGAATGCTTCATCGTATGGCTGACATCGAGCTAAGTAAAGACTCACGCACCCGGTGGCGCGACGACGTGAAAAGCGTTCTGAGGACGGCCAAGAACTGTATCATAGGCAAGCGGACGGTCATCGATGATCATGGTTCAGGTAGAATATTTACCTCGACCACGAAGAAGCCGGGAATGTCAGTGCCTTTCAGTAAATGACAATCCTAGATTCAAGCTAGGGTCTTCCGACTGGTAGTAATGTGATAGAAGACGATCTTGAGCACGGGGCGCAGGACCTGTGTCAGCACGATCAGTGATGTCGAGAGTAAAATGAATCAAAAGAGTAGACGCTCCCGAACCAGTGTACATGATGACAATCACGCCGATTTCATACACGAGGTCGCATCTGTGGTGAGGATGATCTTGTTGCCCAGCTTGTCAGCGTGTCTGAGTAATCAAAGGAGTAGCTTGTGCGCTATGCGAACTTCCCACTGCTAGGTCATGATGAAGAAAGGCGAGCACTGGATGACTTCCCGTAACGTTAAATCCGTATTTTCCCTAAAATTTGGGCCTTAAAATTGCATCTGCCGAGATGCCGCTGGGACCCCGGAAAGGTTGCCCTGACCGTTGCTAACCAGCGAGCCTCCGTAAACCAGCTTGGATACAGAGGGGTAGACCCCCCTCTGTATCCTCCAAAATGTCGCTAAACCGGGCTATATCCTCCGAAACGACGCTAAAGCAGCCAAATCGGTCAACAGATCTCCGTTTTTAAGCTCCGCCTTCCTCTTAAGGTTGATAGGCATACGCAACCGAGTAGTCCATCCCTCCACTAGTGATGTAGTGTACATTCACTGGTCGAATAAAGCACCGGTATGCGAAGTAAGACAACGTCTTCCAAGAAAACAACTATGGGACGGGATCAGGACGAATATCTACTGGAGTCCGGTTTCTCGAATATTGCTGACCCGGTGCCTAGGTAGTGCAAAACTAAGCAAAGCGCTCCGTCCAGTGAGCGACGCGAATTTCCCGCCATAGACACATCAGCACAGGGTATTGGTGTATCTTCCCAGCGTCGCGAAAAGCCGGACTCAATCAAATGTTTGTATATCAAATCCCATAGTCTTGATATAAGCTCTACCACTGCAAGTACTTCAATGGAGCTGCTGCCAGGCCTAGGTGGTGAACATACGAGGATTTGGCATAAATTGCTGGCAGCACAAGTACTGGCGCTGTTCATTGTGTCGTGAATTACGCAGCTGCCGGGCCTCCTCTACACCAATGAGTAGAACCAAAGCAATGGCCGCGAGCTGCACCAGTTCATCCTCGCAGTCATTGTTTATGATGTCGAGTACGTCGGACATAGGGAATTAGAGATAAAAATCCCTAAAATGGGCTTATGGTTTAGGGACATCCCTATTTGGCATCTCTAAATCATTTCGCGAAACCGCTAGCGCATTCTACGGAATAGGGATTTAGGGATTTAACGTTACGGGAAGTCACCCACTATCTGCCATATGCGCGTGTCCCCGAGCGGGCGGCGGCCAACACGGGAGTGGCGAGTGCCTCGTAACAGCGATGGACGGACTTGAAATCATTCACGGCGGCCGTTGCATTTCGGTGACAAGCTATGCCCGCATACGGAGTTTCTTCTTCTATAGTCGGGAACATGAAACAATCCACGGAACACTGATCCCCAGCCCACACGGCGCGTCGCTTGTGTTCGGTTCGGCAATTAGGTCGGTGTAGAATACAAAGTGGACGATATACACTGCAACTTAGCCGTGAGTCAGCCTGAAGACAATTTCAACTTCTTGAGGACCATCCGTATTCGAGGGGGAGAAGGTGAACCGCTGAGAATGCCACGTTTCTGCTGTGGACCTTCACGCGGAGACACTACACTGAACTGGCGCAGACCCTCCAGGCGCTCTCGGAGTACTGCACGACTATTCAGCCTAAGGTCACGTTTGAGCGGCGGTACAATTGAAGACGTGAAGTGCGACCTACGCAGCGAGCATCGAGTTGACATAAACTGTAGACAAAAGGCTTATAAACTGGCTAATAATGAGAAGAGTGGGAGCGAGCACCCACGTCGACTGTTAACGAAATATAAAGCCAGCCACACCAAACTTCCGCGTAGCGCCAAGTACTGAGCCCACAACAGAGAACTTGAGTTGCGTCATCAGTACCTATGATGTTTAGAAGAGCATACTCACGGTGATCATAAAACAGCTAGATACAATACTAGTACCCGGTCAATACCAGGTCTGTGTCGGTAATCTCTCCGCTCACCATGTTAATAGACCACTGGCAACGCTGTGACACACTACTGTGTTTAGCACGGAGCGCATAGGCCTATGTGAGTGAGTCGACAATGCCCAACCAATGACAATGAAGGTACTCGGTACCTAGACGTTTGTGGGCCTTTGTTCTGTGCTTTGTAAAGGAAATGATACATGGTGATGATCAGGCCGATATCACTCGTTACATTGCACAATGAACCTAAGGATAAGAAGATCTTGCGGACACAGCTCATAGCAAAGCAGTATAGAGAGTGCATGAACTCACTTCTAGTGATCTATGTCGACTGCCATGGCCTATCAGATTACTAAATGAAGGGGATTGAGCACTAGACATTGTTCAATATTCGAGCTGCAAAAACGAGACTCCACATACAATTCCTGTGAAAGTACTACGTTCGATTGAATAGCATGATCATGTGTTTCGTGTAAAGGACTCACGCAGTCCAAAAACTTTTATCCAGCGTGAGTCAAGAGTCGACGTTTGGTCGGCATTGGCTCTGACTTACCTAGCGAGAGAAGCGAGGGTATGAACTACCTCATCAGATCAAGTTCTAAGCATACCGTAAAGCAAACTGCTAGGACATACCAAGAGTAGGACTTTCTTTCGTCCACTTACTGAGTTGTCCAAAACAGTTGAGCTTAGTGCGCCAAGCACATATAAGAATAGTACGTTACATTTCCATGTTCTTATGATATAGAAGCTGTCGTGGTATATGAATGATGCCCAATGCCGTGAATAGCATGATGTTCACCTTTTGACGATGGTCCGATCTAGTTCCTTGAGATATCCTCGTCAACTGTTCTCTATACATATGGAGAAAGATCACTTACCGATGGCACGGCTTGAGCCTGTTGCGTGACCACAATAAACGTCACCCCCATTCCATTCATGACAGAGAGGACAATCATACTGCAAGACTCCTGGAAATATCAAGTTAGGTACGATGATCCAGAGCAAGTCGTGGTGTGTCCATACCAGCTTCCTTCTAGGCACGGATCCCACTTGCACTGCGAAATCAAGTAGAACCATGCGATGTGCGACATAAGTACCTGGTGAAGAGTGTCACCCTGAAGAATAACTGTGAAGACTCCCTCCCCCGTACAGTAATAGTCAGATCTCACTGCTAGAACTACGGAGACCTACGCAGTCCAAAGTCAACTAATTAAATCTTGTGTATGAGACGAAAGAACGCACCAGGAGTTTGAGCAATAATTTATCGTCATGATAGCTTCGGTAATATACGATCACTTGACCGCAGGTGACTCCGTACATCCTATGAGTATATAGTGTAGATCTCGGCAAGAGCAGACAACAAGTCCCCGTACATTGTTGAGACGATAGCTCCTATCAATGCCACCCCGGATGTGAGAGGCAAGGAATCCATCGCAGAGGATGCAGCAGTCTGTAAAGCAAGAAGGGGCAGGGCGCGTTATCCTTATATACTGTCGGAATGCACTGTGATGCGAGAAACAAGGCTCTGTACAGTTGTAGACGCCTTCGCACAAGCGCTCAGGAACGGAAATAAGCACGAGCCGTAATTGTATGGGCCTGGCAGAGCGGCGGACAGACCTTCTTCTTCGTCTTTTAGTGGGATGCGTCACCTGTTGGATTCACAGAACAGATATCTCATTTGTTGCTTGGTACGACGAACCTTTAGTATAGATCATCGCGCGGGGAAGCTGTAGACGAAGCACTCTATAACAGTATCAGCCGATGGTACCGAGTCAACACGGAGGGTTGACATCTGTGAGATGTTATGACTCGAGACACATGCGTGTTGTTTGCGCTGCAGATTTCGGTCCAATTTTGGCGCGCAAATTGAATCTTGAGGTTCGATTACGAACAACTTGCGTAGACTCAGTCAGCATTAATGTAAATTAAACTCTCTTCCCTTCCAGATGCAGTAGCCCAAAGTCCGGCCTTTGCGAAACGTCCATCTGACTGAAGCGACTCCCGCGTCTGCACCTGCTTGGTCGAATATCTATAAGAAATGGCGCTCTTGCACAAGAAGGTGGTCAACAGGTCTGCTACGGCACTTCATCAGGAAAACGGCAATCCATCTTACGGCGTCTTAAAGTGCCTTTTATAGCTTTAAGCGCCGGACTTGGCTTAAAATGTCTTATTCTCGTCTTAAAAAGGGCTCTAAGTACCGAAAAGACGGGTGTAAGACGAAAATAAGAACCATTAAGACCGGATAAGCCAAGTCCCGTCGCTAAGACCAAGAGTCGTTTTCCTGATGTTATCTCAAGCAAAAGGAATTTTGTGAAGAGGACCGCCGTCAAGGCTACTTTCCTTCCACAAAACAGTGGCTTGCATCGAAACAAGCAGAGCTTGACCAGAACTCGCAAGCACCCTCTAGTGGATCGAGTGGCCTTGCGCCCTCGAGACAGAAGGACACCTAATCATAGCTACTGTTCAAAAATTCTCCAAGTCAGACGAAGCCGACTGATCATGTCGGTCAATAGAAATACAACGGAAGATCTTCTTACTACAAATCGGCGCGTGCCTCCTCCCCAGCCCATGCTCTCCGAATTAGCTCCCTGATCCTGTCTTTCTCCACCGGCCTCGGGTTGTAGTACGGGTTGCTTACTGCGATCTCCGCAGCCTTGTCTATATCCTCTTCTTTCATGCCGAACTCCTTGAGTCCTCTCTTCACTTTCAGCTTCGTGAGCAGTAGATTAATGCCCTTGATCGCATCCTGCTCGCCCTCCATGCCGGGCACCTTGAACGCCTGTCCCAGCTTCTGCATGACCTCAGGAATAGCAGGAGCGTTGTAGGCGAGTGCGTGGGGGAGGACGATGGTGTGCGTCTCCGCGTGGGGGAGGTTAAAGGAGCCGCCAAGTGTGTGGCAGAGCTTGTGGTGCAAAGCCATACCGACACTCCCCAGGCATGTACCGCACAGCCAAGCACCGTATAAAGCTTTCTGGCGTGCTGGCACAGAGCGCGGATCTTCGACTATTGCAGGGAGTGAGGAAGTGAGGGCCGAGATGCCTTCAAGGGCTAGAAGAGATACAATGGGGTTCGTATTCTTGGCGTACAGCGCCTCAACTAGTCGTATGGTCTCAGTATGCACCCAAGACTCAACAAGGGCAACGGACGTACTTGAATGAGCAATGGCATTCACACCGCTGGTAGCGCTCAGGCCAGGCGGCAGCGTCATAGTAAGGTCCACATCGTAAATGACCGTCCCAGGCAAGATCTTCGGATCCGTCCTCGTCGTCTTCTTCCCCTCTGCCGTCTCACCCAGAATGGGGGTCATCTCGCTGCCTGCATACGTTGTCGGGATGCAGATGTGTGGCAATCCCGTTCGGACGCTGATCGCCTTGCCCAGTCCGGTGGTACTGCCGCCGCCAATAGCCACTACACAGTCAGCGCCTGTTTGCTTTGCGTATTCAAGAGCTTTCTCTGTTACGTGTGTGGGCGTATGCATCGTCGCCTCCGTGAATACGCCTGCGATCTTGCCTGACAAGACATCTTTTAGCGAGTTCGCCTGGTCGACCTGCTGGGGTGTAGAGAGCAGAAGAGGAGCAGATAGCTTCTGGCGCGCTAACTCATCTGACAGCCTCTTGAGTGTACCGCTACCAAAGACGACACGTCCAGGGTTGGCGTTATATTCGAAAGGTTCCATCTCAGTATGGTGTCGTAGTAGTCGTTCTGAGCGCGCAGGATAGCAGAATATCCCGCTATATATCTACTTTTGCGTTAAACATTAGGCATATCAGATTACGCAGACCCAAGATATGGAGCTAGCTGCTACGAGCAACAGAAAGAGCATGTGATGAGATCACATATACCTGGTAAGGAGGGAGAAGACACACGGAGCCCGGCCGCACGACGTCGCCGGCAAGACGTTGCACTAAAGTTAACTGAACTGTATCACGCACAACGTATGTACCATCCTTATTGAATCATCATTTTCGTTTCGAAAATACCATGAGACAGACTAAAAGGTAGAGAATGTAAGACGACGCATGCGAGACTAGGGTAACTTCGATTGCCGGGGGATCAGAGAAGGGGGATAAAAACAGTGCGTGGGAGGGAGAACGACAACATGAACAACACCAAAAGGGGCTTTTCCGATTAAAAGGGAAGTGGTATGACAGAATAGAGGTAGACAAAATCGGGCAATGCATTTATGCCTCTTCTTCAGGAAGAGCCTCCTCCCCATACTCGCCCTCCTCCTCCTCCTCAGCGCTGAAGATAGCACATGTTAGTTATTAGAGCTAAAGAAGGGAGAACTGTACACTCACGTAGCATCCTGGTATTGCTGATACTCGGCGACCAAATCCTGCATGTTGGACTCCGCCTCGGTGAACTCCATCTCATCCATACCCTCCTGGGTGTACCAATGTAAGAACGCCTTCCTCTTGAACATGGCCGTGAATTGGTCGCTGACACGCTTGAACAGCTCCTGGATCGCGGTCGAGTTGCCCAAGAACGTAACCGCCATCTTGTAGTGACGGGGAGGAATCTCACACTGCGCAGCGAGCACGTTATTGGGGATCCACTCGACGAAGTACGCAGAGTTCTTGTTCTGGACGTTCTGCATCTGCTCCTCAACCTCCTTCATGGAGACCTTGCCACGGAAGATAGCGGCGACGGTGAGGTAGCGACCGTGTCGGGGGTCGGAGGCAGCCATCATGTTCTTGGCATCGAACATCTGCTGTGTGAGCTCAGGGACGGTGACGGCACGGTATTGCTGACTACCGCGGGCAGTCAGAGGCGCGAAACCAGTCATGAAGAAGTGGAGACGAGGGAAGGGAACTACAACGATGGAGTCAAGACGCGAACAACAGTGATTATCAGAGAGAACTAACCCATGTTGACAGCCAACTTCCTAAGGTCGGAGTTCAGCTGACCAGGGAAACGCAAGCAAGTCGTAATGCCGGACATGACGATCGACACCAAATGGTTAAGATCACCGTAAGTCGGTGTCGACAGCTTGAGCGTCCGGAAGCAGATGTCGTACAGCGCCTCGTTGTCAATGCAGAACGTCTCGTCCGAGTTCTCCACAAGTTGATGCACTGAGAGCGTGGCATTGTAGGGCTATCGGACTGGGCTCAGTATATTCGTGCGTTCAAGTGGATATATGCGTACTTCAACGACGGTATCAGAGACCTTGGGCGAGGGCACGACGGAGTACGTGCACATCATCCGGTCAGGGTACTCTTCTCTGATCTTGGATATCAAGAGGGTACCCATGCCAGCACCGGTTCCACCTCCTAACGAATGCGTAATCTGGAAACCTTGTATATATGGTCAACATATGCTATCAAACCAGCCAAACTCAGGACAGGTCTCGTACCTTGCAGACAGTCCGTTCCCTCTGCCTCCTTGCGTACAACGTCAAGGACGGAGTCAACGAGCTCAGCTCCCTCCGTGTAGTCTAAACAAGATCTACGTTAGTACTTTCTAACGTTTCCAATACAAATCACTCACGTCCTTTCGCCCAGTTGTTACCAGCACCGTTCTGCCCGAAAACGAAGTTGTCCGGGCGGAAGAGGTTACCGAGAGGACCCGACCGAACAGAGTCCATGGTACCCGGCTCGAGATCAACCAGCACGGCACGAGGCACGTACTTGTTGGCACCAACTTCATTGTAGTAGACGTTGATGCGCTCGAGCTGGAGATCATTCGTCCCCTTGTAGGTACCATCCTTGTCGATCCCGTGTTCATCAGACACAACCTCCCAGAACTTGGCACCTATACATCATCCGAAACGTGTCACAACGCAAAACTTCCCTCCGCAGGTATTTTAGCCCTACCGATTTGGTTGCCGCACTACGGTAAACATGTTAGCGGTGTCCTGCTGCGCCAGATTATCGCCTGCACTCACTTGGCCAGTTTGGAGGTGGACGATTTCACGCATGCTGGGCGGATCGCGTCAGTACAGAAAGTGGGACGATATTGCGACGCGACATGTTGCACGCGCGTCGGGCCATTTTCGTCGTCGTCTCCGACGTCGCCCGCACCGCTTTACGCTACGCGTCTTCAATATAAAGAAGGCACTTACATGGATAACGACCAAGAGCAAAGGGGTATTAGCCGTCAAGGATGGGATGGTGTCGAATCGAAAAAGGGCGACCGGGTTTAGGGCACTATAAATTCAAGCGCCGACTCGTGGCCACGTGGCATCGAGCTCTCCCCAGACCTATTGTACGCGTGGAACAGGCAACTCTGCCTCGAACGATGTCATTCATCCCTACATACAGAAGGGTGGCTTGGTTCTTCTGCGTTGCAGATAGACGCGAGGAATAGAAGTACTGTTGTGGCTACTACGAGTAGCTGATGCTAGACCTGTATTCCGGGCGAGGATCACTTGCTTATAAGCGTATTAATTGATATTCCGTCAGTTGTATTCGTGATTTCCACTGCAGCTTGGGGATATTGTTCGAGCATATTTTTATCCCCTTCCGCAACTCAACTGGTATTCTTAGCACTCTCTGCTGGTCGCGATTGTTTGACAACTTTTTCGCCATTATCGCTCTTCAATGTCGAATCATCTTCCCCGGAGTGATAGAGTAGGCCTTCTTCTATCATGCTTTCGCCCATATTCTCCAGTTTCACTTGCTTCTGATCCTTCGCTGAGTTCATATTTTCTTTCGTTAACTGCAATAGACAACCTCTAGATGAGTGGATGTAAAAATGTACCACTACTTACTGCGACATAAATGGCGGATGTCACGATAGTGACTGCGCCTGCAATCGATAAAGGAGCAGGTGTCGTGTGGAAAAATATACGCTCAAGGGTAATGGCGTATATAATCTTGACATACTTATATCAGTATGGTATAGAATTCTGAGCGGCTGTCAACTCACTTGGGTGTAGATAGCCATAGTCCCTCTCCCAGCTGTCTCGCGTTGTAGTCCATTCGTCGTTAGTACCTACCAAGAACTTATCATCATTTGAAATCAATTCTCCAAAAGTTCGTAACGCACCTGGCCCGTGAAGCCCGTGAAGCCGATCAGCAGTAAAAGAGCAATCCACTCTACGCGACTCGGGATAACGATATGGGTACCCTGAATTATCAATCTGTGGCGCAAGATAACGAGAACATTAGACACTCTGAGACATTGAGAACTGTATGGCACGGAAATGATGTTCACCCAATCGAGGCTGCAACAACGCAGTAAGTCGAAAATGCGACCATGGAGTGCATGGCATGAGCGCGTTTTCCAATTGCGCGCATAGAAATATCTTGCAGGAGAACCGGTTATAAGTGATGCTACCTGCTGCAGAGTTAATCGAGACTCACAAGCGCTGGTGGCCCCCAGGACACCAAGCAACGCGACACCCACGGCACCGAGCCTCTGTGCCGGAGTCCCTTTAGCGGATGGATCACTTATGTGCGCCCCGTCGACATGGCCGGAGTCTGGTACTGCCGAAGCAGCCCCGAACAGAAATTCCGGCCGAGCTATAAGGATAACTCCAAGAAAGCTGCAAACTGATGGAGACATTATGCGACAAGCTCTGTTGAAGGTACTTCTGCATCTTACCTCCGGCGAGAGATTCTCTCAAAGTAATTTTTTCTTTCAGGATCAAGGCTCCTGCCACGGCTGTTGTCAGCGGAGATAGGAAGGTCAACACGGTGGCGTCGGATAGGGATAGATACTTCAAGGAGTAATACATCCCGAAAAGCGCGATAAATCTGCGGCGAGCTTTTAGAGCTGAGAAGTGCTAAAAACGCCTAATCACTGACCCTGAACAGCCTCGTAGTACCAGCAAGCCCCGAACGCCTTTAGGTCCTAGGAACGGGTCAGGCACGCCTCTCAGATGCCTACATGTGAGTTAGGTGACTTTGGTGAGGCGCGATTTAGGCAACAGCGTACATATATACGATGCAACATATCCATGTAATAGACTGAGATGACGCTTGTCAGTCATGATTATCTCCAATGGGCATTGATGTCCTTCACCATGCGCACGATCACCAGCTATATCACGGGGTTACATGTGATAAACAGCGTCACATTTGGAGAAAGAGCTCACTTCCAGCGTCGGAACAGGATCGTCGAGACCGTTGAGCGTCTTCACCGATACGTTCTGCAGGGCTCCAAATATCTGCGCCGAAACCATCAGAAGCAGTCCGGTGTTCCTGTCCACAAAATCCTTGACTCCGGACAATGTCCGTCTCCACCAAGGAACCCTTTTCCCTTGATCCTTCAAGTTCACGATCGCATCGTCCTCGAGTTCGGGTACATCATCTGAAGACGATATGACCGTGCTGGGTGGATAACTCGCTCTCGCCATCTACCACTCGTGCAAGAGGATTCGGCGGTCGCTTACAAGCCTGTGTGCGCGAAGAATCGACGTGTGTGCACCATTTATATGTTCTTGAGAATCATGACATTGATAACGCTCTACCTATCAGGTTCAAATCGGTCGGCAAGTCGGCGCAGCGATGAGCTAACAAACTAAGCACAAAATACAGCGAGTGGGAAGCGCATTATTTGTACATATGTACCAACCCTTTACGGCAATTTGATCCTACAGTTTATCCTCTTACTTCGTCGACCCTTTTAATAACGGACATATGGCCACCAACTTTTTCTCGAGAGCGACAGTCGCAACAGTGGGACTGACCTGTAAAGCATTCCTCAAGCTCGGATTCTGTTCATCTGTTTCGGTGAATGGCCTAGATACACTTTTGCAGGCGTTGTGGTCGAAAGAACGGGAAAATGGGCGCGGTGTTGTCACGGGTGCGTGCTTGTCTCTTCTGATAACGTGATCTTCGAAAAGCTGAGACCTTTCTAGTCGCGAACCATCTTTCTACGTATGTGATATTTCTCATGAATCGATTTTCTGATGCCTTGATTGCGTAGGTTGGACGATCCGCTATTGTGGGGAATAATGCCGTGGCGATCATATTTCAGCGAACGGACCACAAGATGGGCATTGGGAGCATCCGACATAATATTCACTAATCCGTGAGCACGGGCATTGCGTCCAAGAAGCCTGCTAGGCTGAGATGATTCACTGTCAGGCAGGATTTTCTCTGCTTTCTTCCGAAACGGGCAAGTTCTTGAAACTTTCCGAGGCAAAGGAATCTATCAACCGTCTGTCGATACGGCTGTGGCGAAACTAAACGGAGGGGGATGGGTAGGTCCTTCCTCAATGAAGGCGTGCTTTCGAGTGATTGCGTTGGATCAGGTCCACTTGTTCGGTGAAGGCAAAGTGTGTCAATCAAATGACTATCATGAAAGAAACGGTGTCGCCTACCTCGCAAGATTCAAGTGGGGAATGTATGTTGGCTCCTTATTGTCTGTTCCACTTGCGTGTTCAAACAATGACTGTCGCCCAGAGGTCGTATGCTTATGGAAACGAACCTGCCTCCAATTATAATTCCCATGTGGATCACTGGTAAGCTTGTTAGGCAGTCACATCCTGTTCCGCCAGTAATCATCGATCTAGGCTTCGACAAGCTCATGCCGGAAGGCAGACCTATACCCTACAAGTTTATTCCTCGTCTAGGCGCCAACTTGAGCGTCACATTTGGCTCGCCGATCCCTGCGGAGAAAATTCAGTCCGCTCTTGCTACCGTTGATAGGAATCCCGCTCACATCCATATTCGGCCGTCCCACTCAGACAATGTGTCACACGGTGGAGGTTGGATTGGCGAAACCATTACGCAACTGGCACCTGCGTTTACGCCGCAGTACTGCGAGCGCGATGGCCAACTATGGGAGGAGATGGCGCGAGTCAGAAGTGAAGTCGCCGAAATTATCAAACGCGAGGTTGAAGCTCTCGGAAGATCCGTGTCTGGCGAGAGGCTCGGGAAGTAGCTCCATACAAGTATGTGGCCTGACTCATGTCGACCGTCTAGCCCTCTGTCCTGCTGCGATATTCTTCACAGAAGTAGATATTACCATTTCTGTTAACGCGCTCTGTCTTTACCGGAACATGACCCACTATCGTCATCAGTTAACATTTCGCTGGCACCAAGAAGTTGTGACAGTGTCAGCATGCTCGCTTTTCGTCATCCTGCTTTCTGAAGCTGATACGGGAGCTGCATAGTCTACTGCCCGAACAGTGACTGGCCAGGTGCATTTAATTGTCCTGCTGGACATCCGGTCGATGCCTCTGCTGAGTGCTGAACCAATATTGTCCGGGAGACAGCGAAAAGCTGAAGCTATAGCTTGTGCCTCACTACCAGCGCCACGCCCTCTTGACAAGCATCTCGTCTGATCTCTCTTGACTCGAGCGTCACTGATGGGCGCGCTCTGCCGAGTCATGTTCCGATCTCGCCTACCTTGCTTTGCGACACGAAGGCTGCAAGACCAGGAGCCTCTGACTCCTAGCCAATATGGAAGACACCTTCGCGGGAAAGCATGATCGTAAGCATGATCGTCGGAATGACATTCGAATTCAGAGCCTGCCTATGGGCACAATCGTATGTACGATGCAAGTCTGGATCTTTCGACATCCTCCGATGGCTCCTTATGGCTTTCGTGCAGGTTGTACGCAGTATCCTGCGGTCGGGCTATACTATTGCAGCTTCGCAGGCGATGTCGCGATACTTAGATACATTGTGAGCTTACACCAGGTCCCGAAATTCGGTCATACGGCAGGAATCTGCGTCTAGATAGCTACCTTTATCGTAGCGGCGCAAGCGCCAGTCCCCGACTCCGTACGAGTGAGAAATTGTACGCGTAGATTTTCAACATTATTGTACATTGTAAATACGAGGAATGCAAAATCTCAGAAGATCTCCGGTTCACTATCTGCGGATGGAAAGCACAACAGCGAGGATGAGCGACGAGACGACGGAGATAGTAGTCGAGATGACTGCGTAGCGAACTTAAGCGAGTTCTTCACACGGAATACTCGCGCGTATAGGTGAGACAGGGCCCCTGAAAATACCGATAGATGCCGGTGCCAACTTGAGATTTTCATGTCTGGATTATTTTGCGGGCCCGCTGGCCTTTTTGTCCGGATAAAAATCTGGCCTCAGCTGGAGTGCGATTTTTGTCCGGATTATGCCCCTGGCTTCCGAAAAAAAAAGCGAAAAATCACAATTTCCTACCAAAAGCTCCTACTGCTAATTATCATCTACGGGGTGCTAGATATGTCTGTAGTAGAGCTCGATATACATCTGTCACTGAAACCACACGTTCACCGTGGAACTGGGCAGCAATGAACTGATATAAACTTCTGGTATATTGATTTTTGCATTGTAAAAGTCTAATAATCCTGGAGGAGGGTCGCTAGGGAATGATAATCCCCTTCCAATCCAATCCTTTGGATTGAAGGTCACGACTGCTTCACCAGTCATTTCAGGGAGTGGCTGCTTATGGTTATTATTGAGATGGCCGTCAGGGCGACCGAGGTACGTATGTTAACGTTATTGTGGGTGCCTCGCATGCTTCGAAAGACATGTAAAGAGCTGTGTCGGCAGTCCGAGGCATTCAGCCACTAGACGCCTCTGGAGTCTGGATGCCCGCTGTGGACCAGAAACTATATAATTTTCGGTAGCCGTAGGTCCACTAAGTACCAGTCAAGGAATACGCGACGGTCCTCAGAGGTACCATAAGTCTCTAATACTATACTAGGATAGCATGTCATCCCAGCCACCATTTTGTCCGGGCTAGAACCGGCATGGCAACCGGCGAGCCTCCCGTGTCCGGAGTATGGAACCGGGATGACCGACTCCGAGTGACATTTTTGTCTGGATTGGCTCCGGCTTCCGCTGCACGGGGCCGCCTTTTTGTCCGGACTAGCACCTACATCTATCCGTATTTTCAGGGGTCCTGGTGAGACGCACGTTTCTCCCTGACAAAACCCTCCCCCACTTACCGTGGGAGTCGGGGACCGTGAGTCTGACCTGAGTGTGACAGATATTCCAACTCAAATTTCTCACTGGGCTGATTCGTGTCATCAAACCTTGGTGAAACACGTTTGGTAATATCTCATTTCGAAGTGCGATGACCAGTCTGTCAATCCGGGAATTGGTCTCACGTGTCCGAACTCCTTCATAGCTTTATTGTCATTAAATATTGCTTTTGGCTGGTCGTGTTCCTTGATTTTTTGCGCCGCGAGGGTCGCCGGTTTTTATCACTATATGTAATTGGCGCGAAAGGTCGGATATTTACCCCATCTAGGTCCATTTTCCCTTAGTGTTCGTTACTGCTGTTTTTGGAACGTAAGGCGCGGCGCGGCTTTTCGCACGCAAAATGGCCTCCCGAATAGAAAAATCTGTAGCGGCCTCCACAGTGCCTGTACATGCGTAGAAATTTGTACACATTTTTTTATTATATCAAAGAAAATTCTGAGAATGAAAGAACAGGGGAAATCTTGCTAGAAACAATTGCTGTGTGAGGGTGCCCCATTTCTACACCTTTCAGCCTGCAGAGGTCCTGTGCTTTCATGTATGAACATGTTGTGCTCATGAGGACATGAGAGTATGTCTATAAAATTGTTAAAAAAATCCCAGGGTGAGCAGCACACTTCCGGTATTTTGAAAGCCCTGACAGGGTATTTCACTTTACTTCACTGTAGAAAGCCAATCAAGCTTCATATTCACCCCGGACTTTGGCAAAAATATCTACATGCATGTATACAATCATATAAAAATGTTCCTATACTTCCCGATGTGTGGAA
>KV425616.1:22657-57042 GCA_001632425.1 Neolentinus lepideus HHB14362 ss-1
GGCTTTCAAAATACCGGAAGTGTGCTGCTCACCCTGGGATTTTTTTAACAATTTTATAGACATACTCTCATGTCCTCATGAGCACAACATGTTCATACATGAAAGCACAGGACCTCTGCAGGCTGAAAGGTGTAGAAATGGGGCACCCTCACACAGCAATTGTTTCTAGCAAGATTTCCCCTGTTCTTTCATTCTCAGAATTTTCTTTGATATAATAAAAAAATGTGTACAAATTTCTACGCATGTACAGGCACTGTGGAGGCCGCTACAGATTTTTCTATTCGGGAGGCCATTTTGCGTGCGAAAAGCCGCGCCGCGCCTTACGTTCCAAAAACAGCAGTAATTCCACGTTAGATGCGTGCGTCTCCCGACAAGTACGCGAATGCGATAACTGAAATCGGGGTCTTCTATTACAGTCTAACTAATCGTCGAACCTTACGGAAACGTTTGGGAGTTGTTCAGAGACTCTACCTGGCATCGTGGCGTCAGAATCACGGATAGAGTACTTGAGCACAAGGTGCTCAAGTCGATTGATAGGTTTCGTCCCTCCTAGGCAACGCTTGGTACACCGACGCAAACTATCCTAGCAGCACTCATGATTCCACCACAGTATACAGGATCTGCAAAGGTATATGGTAATAAAACATGCAAGGTATTCAGGACAATGTTGCAGACATAGATAACTATAAGATAATTTAGCCATTCCGTCACACACATATCTCACCCGACGGACCTTCACGCTTGTCGTTCGCCCCTCTGCTCTTCCGCTACAGCATTGGCCCACTTGACGACGGCAGTCTCGAGCATTTCCTCCCAGCCTTCGTCCTTACGTGCAATCGTCCGCGTGTCGAAGGTAAAGGGCATCTCTGCCGCTGAAAACTTGGTTTTCAACGCGGACGGGGAGGGCTGAGGGGAGGGTGTGGGTGTTACATTTAAATTGAGAGGTACACCAGGTTTAGGAAGAATCTGAATAGGCAAAGAATAGCGCAGTTTGAGACCGCTATCGACAATAAAATGAGCGTATAATAAGATAAGGAAGAGGTGAAGCTCACCCTGACCACAGGCGAAGGTTATCTAACCGCCGGTATGTCCAACCGGTCTTATTCTTTTCCTCCTTTTCCTCCGCGCTCAGTTTGTGCTCCATAGCGATAATATCATGAATCTCATGTTTGTTGATGAATCCCCAGGGTTGACGAGACCGTCGGACACCGGCATTATACGCCACACAAAGCAACTGTCCCGACGACAAGGCGTGCAGCAGGATCGAGCGATTTGAGGGGGCCTGTGGCAGGGTGGAAAGGAGTTCTTGAGGCAGTAGAGCCGATAAAACGGCATGTACTCGGCCTGATAATGGATATTATCAAAAACAACTTCGCAAGATCGATCACATCACACACGACGCACCGAGGGAACTGTCTTGGAAGGCATTCCGCTGTGCCCATTCGGGTAGATCATCATCGTCAACGGCTTCTCCTTCCTCTTCTGTAAGTGACTCCATAGGTTCTGGCTCCTCCACAACAGACATGTTCCGCATGGAATCCAGCATATTCGCAGATACGACTCTTCGCGACGACCTCCGCGAGCTCAGATCGGAGTAATTTTCGACGTCCCCGGTACTAACACGCCTGCTCTTGTTCTTCGACGCCCGTTCACGAAGCCAACCTCTCTGTCCATTCGTGCGGCCCCCAAAGAGAATGTCATCCACGAGATCTAAATATCTCTGGATAGTGTCCCTCTCCTTCTTCAGATACTCTAAGCGGATGTCCTGCTTATACAGCCAGCCGCCACCCAAAACGAGTCTTTCGTCCCAATGCTCTCGCCTCTGCATCTCCTCCTCCGTCATATCGTTGAAGTCCACATTATCATCTTCCCAAACAGGTACGGACTCGTTACGGCCACGAACCTTGACGAGAGAGAACGCAATAGTGGGCTCTGCGTCTTCCTGGTCATCGTCGCCCATGTGAAGGGGAGACGCCCCGCGAGAGTGGGAACTTGCGTCGTGCGACGACGAACCATGGTCGCTTTGTGCATCATAGGCGTCGTCCGATAGTGGCAGCCGCGAGTTCTCCTCGAGCTCGCGCAGTGCTGTAAGAACCTCCAATGCCGATCTTCTGATCATTGCCAACGGGTCTGAGCTCGTATTGCTTTGAGAGACAACACGTTTGACCACAGGCTTGCTTGGTGTGGCCTTCGGACGGAAGTCGTCGAGAATCCGAACAATGGAGTCGTCTGGAAGGGATATTACATAATTTCTGACTGACCGAATAGCATGTGTGCTGATTTTGAGGAGGTTCAGCACATCGATATTGCCCGTCGGGTTGTTCTTCGAGCCATCCCGTACCCCTAGAAGTGACTGATCAGGATGGAAGCTAGGCTGATCTTCGTCGAGTTCCCATGCATGATTCATAGCAATGAGATCCTCGATGACTCCTGTACGGAGTGTATCCGGATTCGTCTCGAATGTCTTGACATACGGAGGGAAGGCAGGCCTGTTGATCTGGGGTGCAGCGGGCGTCGGAGGTAATTCTGACGGTTGTAGCTGGTTAGCGATCTGGGTACTGATGTTCTGCAGACCGCCCAAGGCTGGCACGAGGCCCTTCTTCTGCCTGCCTAGCGATCTATACCCTGTGTCAGCAGCGTTTCTGAAACGCACATCCTAGCAGCCGTACTGGATGCTCACTCTTGCTGAGTACTGAGACCCGTTTTCGTGAAGTAATGCTGCAAGTGTTCGATGCTCCCCAGCGCCATTACGCTCTCCCTCTTCGCGGCACTCCTGCTGAATGGCTTCTGGGGCTTCGTTGACGACTTCATGTTAGGATAAAAGGCCGTCTGTCGTCTTGATTTCTTCACCTCTGACGATACTGACGAGGGAACTGTCGAACCCGTCGACTCAGGAGTAAGGAGGAGGGGTGTGGATGATGCTGAATCCGTGGACATCTTTCACACAACTTTCGGGGAGTGATACAGCCTCTAGACGGGGTATACGCAGAGAAAATGATATAAATAAGAGCCTAGGATTACAGTCCAAGAAGGTATAAGAAAGAGGTGAACGGTCGACGTCGGAAATGATGGTGGCGGCGGAGGGCTGTCAGTGTGCAACGATGACTATGGCCTCTCCGACGTGAAACATGCCTAGAAGCAGATGGTGATCTGATCTAAGCGATAACCGCAGACCACGGGCTTCAACGGCGATGGAAACATATGGTTCCACACGACGTGGCAAGGAGAGTAGTGATATTAATAATTGAAGTAGAGAGCCATCAAAGCCGTAGCTAATACTGAACTTTTGGGAGTGTAAATTAGACCGAGCACTGCCAAACCGCATGCCAACCGTCGCATCAATCCGGTCAACAATGTCACCTTACTGCATGTTTAATGCTAGCTGGCTCAGAGACTCCGCAAGCTGCGGGTAGTTCTTCATGAAGTCCAGCTGTGCCCAGGATGCCTGGTGGACAAGGTGGGTGAGCAACCAAACACACGAGTAGTAAGGAACTCACGTATTGGTATGTTAAGGCATTCGCAAGCTCTGGCTCGCTTCTTGCCAACTCCGACTGCCGCTCGAACATCTGGACAGCCCTGTCAATCTTCCCTTGCTGCAAACTTAATTGAGCCAGAGTCGCGACGGCAGCCTCGCATTCGGCGTCAATCTCCAACGCCTCATCGCAGCACTTTTCGGCGGAAACGATGTCTTGCTTCCATTGGTACAAGGCAAGACCCTTGTTGACTAATGGAAGTACATTCATCGGCGGAGCTCTACAGTTGCGTTCAGTAGACAGCCAGAGATGAGAGAAAAAGGGACCTACTTGGCTCTTTCGAGCTCGATAGCGCGGTCGAATTTCTCCACCGCATCCTGGAATCGTTGCTGATCCAGTAAAAGCTCGCCGCTGCCGAGAGACAACTTAGATCACAACAGTGAACAAGGATTTGATGACGCTTACTAGTAGTTTTGCGGTTCACTCCGTTGCGGGAATGCCTTGAGCGTCCGTCGGAAGGTCGCCATGCTGCTCGACAGTGCACCAGATTTGTATTGCGCCACCGCGAGCTGTATATGACTGAACACGAAGTTTGAATCCAGCTCTGTCGACTTCGTGTAGTCGTCAGCAGCCCTTGTGAACTCATTCATAATGAACAGAACTATTTCGTGTCAGCCAAGTCATACAACCATTGGCACAGTTTGCATTACCTTGACCACGGTGGTAGAAGATATCGGGGTCTTTCGAATTGTGTTTGATCGCTTCCTCGAATGCTTCAAACGCCTTCGGAGGATCGCCTTGCTCCATGTACACGCTTGCAAGCTTTACCCAGCTTTGTGTGAAGGAGGGCACAATCTCGACGGATGCGAGTAGATCCTCCTTGGCACCTTGGATATCGCCGACTAGAAACCTACTGAAGTCAGCCAACAGTGCGTGACCGATTGAACAGTGACCGACTTGAACGTCCCGCGGAGGTTTAAACCCTCCGCCTTGCCGACATCAAATGAGACACCCTGGTCGAGCGCCTCGTTGGTCAGGGTCATAGCATGGGGATAGTCCGCTGCCTCCAGCGCCTCCAACGCTTTGATGAGCGTTTCGTCTCCCTGAGTTGGATTCTCAGGTAGCACCGGCAGGGGTCTTGAACGGAAGGCGGCAAAGTATGCAGTCACGAACGTATGCGACGGTAACCGCTTCTCTCTGTTCGCCAAGATCTCAGATGCCTTGCGCGTTGACAGTTTCTTGAGCACCCGCTCGACCGACTGTGCGGACGACTCGTTCTGGAACTTGTCGAGAATAGTCGCAGCCGTGAAGTCCCGCAGAGAGTCCTCTAGCCGGTCGAGCGCCTCCAAGGCCATCGCTCGCCGATTGAGTGCTTTCACATATGAAGAGTCCAGCTTCAGTGCCGCATCACAGTCTTCGACCACCTGTTCGTATTTTGGTGGACTCATATTGACGTAACATGCGGCCCGGTTGCTGTAGAACACGGGCTCAGGTTTCGGTGACACAGCGATGGCACGGGTGTAGAAATCAGCAGCGACGCTGAACTTGCGGGACTGGTATGCGCCGTTCCCCTTTGCCTTCAGTGACGCCGCTATCTTGATCTTCTCGTCGTCTGACATGGCAGCTATCTGCTCCGCGCTAAGTTCAAGATCCTCTGTCGTGAATTGTTGAGTGCCCCGTACCAAGTGATAAAAGTGCAACGCTCACCCTCATCTGATGATACCTCCCCCGCCTTGGGCTTTCGTTCCTCGAGGATAGGTCCGTCCTTATCCTTCATACCCTTCCGCTTCTTAGAGGACTTATTCTTCTTCTTATCCTTCTTCTTCTCACCCTTCTCCACGTCTCCTGCACTTGGTGGCCGACTCGACGTCGAAGCATAGTAAGCAACGCCTGCAGCTGCTACAACAGCCGCTGCTGTACCGATGAGCACCGCGCGTTTGTTCTCTGAAACAAACGCCTGAACGCGGTCGACGAGCGACGAATTTGAGGCAGCGCCTTCTGACATTGTTGAGAGGAACACCTGCCCGCCAGCGCACCAAGGCAGAGAGATTGGGTCGAGTTGAACGTGTAAGTGTGGAACACAACGTCAATTTTGGGGAATACGGAGGACTGCCGTAAGCTTCCGATGCCGCGGCAGCTTTAATTATTGCTGTCTATCGTCTACCACCTCGACGTGCTTTTGACTGAAATGAAAGTTCAACGTGGCTTGAATGTCCAGCACTCCTGAGGCCTGAGACTGAGACACTGACAATTTGAAGAGTCCGTCACGAAGTATACCGGCCGTCGAGATTAAATCCCGAGGAGTCCTATAGACTATTGCTGGTGCAACGTATAACTCGGTTGTTGAAGTGCATGTACGTATACATTGAATCACTATGTGCAGAAACTAATGTAAGTGGACCTGACTATTGGCCTAAATAACGTGATTTCAGTCTGTATTGTATGTTCTACGACGGTCTGGGCGATGGAGGCTCTGAATCTATGACTCTATCTTCTGTTTCTGCGACGTTTGCTTGACCGTCTTGAGGGCTCCTCTTGAGGCGGAAAGCTAGCAGGTTGGCTTTCTTCGTTCTTGTCACGACCTCTCTTTCTTGATCGCCCACTACCATGGCTATCCGCTACAGTAGCGAGCTCTCCCGTGTCTCTGATCGTTTCCCTTGCATTACCCGAAGAGGTGTCGGCAAGGTTCTCTAGGGTTTCATCAGATCCTGTCTCCTTACCCTTGCCCTTGATATCCTGGACTACAGCCTCGCGATTGCTCGGGTGTTTCCCAGAAGAGGTGGCGACGTGCTTGCCTCGCTCTTCGTCGGCTTCTATCACTTTCTCCTTACCCTCGGAGTTATTGGTCTTGTCCCCTCCCTCGCTCGAGTTTGGAATCACTTCCTCCTTGGATCCCTCCTTTGCTGTCATGGTCTCAGGCGGGACCTCCTTCCCTCCTATGTCAGATGCTGGTACTGTATATGGAACCAACCGTGCTTCCTTCGCTGCCCAGGCAGCGAATCCTCCGCTGGCTGGCGTCCTCCAAGGGTGAGGCATCGATTTCGGTGTTACAGGTACCTTCGGGATGACCAACGACCCTTCCCGCCGGAGCAACCGTGCACCGCCTATGGACTCTTCGCGTGCCAAAGCCGCCGGTGCGACAATACTAGACTCAGAAGGTATTGTGCTCAGTATGGCGTCAGATACTGGCTTGGAAACTGAAGAACCGGGCTCTGGCTGTGGCGAAGCACTGCGAGAGATAGGATGTGTGTTTGAGTCCCGCATTGCCCAGCTCGAAGGATCTGACTGTAACAGTCGAATGCTACTCGGTCCTGCGGTTCCCAATGTCGGCGGCGGAAACGTGCGCTTAGCTTCCACTACGGGAATGTCGGGTACTCTGCATGGGACATAATGCCCTCAGCACATATTACTTGCCATCATGCCAATATGCTCACGTTGCAACACTGACATCATCCTTTACGCAGTTCTCGAGTCTCTGAAACCCCTCTTCGGCCCTCTGCAACTGCATCTCCAACGCCAGAACCCTCTTCTCGAGCCTCGCACATTGGCCACCGATGCTCTTCTTCACCATGAGGACAGTCTGGTCCAGCTTCTCCACTTGAGTGGCCAGTTGTGTTTCGACTCTGCTCAGGAGATCTTTCGTCGCCTGGTCCTGATCCTTCCACGTCTGCTCAATGCCGCGCAGGAGCTCTCGTGTGGTGCCGAATTCCGTGTCCATCTTCGTCTTCATGGTGTCAACGACGGAGAGCAGGTCGTCCATGGTGGCATATTCGGTGACGGGCGCGATCTGTGTGGGTGGTTCGCTTGACGGAGACGGAGACCGCGGTCTCTGTGCGAGTGGCGGCATTGACAAGACCGATGACGAGGTCGACTGAGTGCGGTCGAGCATTTGTGTGCGATGTCTGAAGAAATTGAAGCTCGGGATGTAAGGGGGATGTGGTAGATGTGTAAAGCGGACTGTGGGTTATGGTCCTTTTATAATCCTTTGAGCCGCCACTCGCCACAAGTCAAAGATCGCGGCCTTGTCACGTGATGCCGTGTGGCCATCGAAGCTTCGAAGGACAATGGCGATCGACATTGTTGGTCCACAATCTCTTCTCCATGCCGATCGTTGATTTTCCTTTGTCCGAGTCATCGCGAATCAGATCCTTGTTATCCAAGCTTCTTCGAGTCTGTGAGTATCTGATGGTAAATTGCGCCTTTGTTTGATAGTGGATTTCCGAGTTTCACTTCAAGCAGTGCAGCACATTGTGGACGTTATTAACTGGCATATGACACGTGTCTTGGTAGCCATGTCGACGCTCACTATGTATGTGCATTGAAGTCCTGTTCTCCGTGACGGTGGAGACACGAGAACATTAAAGACTTTTGGTTGTTCGTGATTCGGGTCTTACGTGAGTTACTATGTTCTCCTTCCACCCAAGCTCCGAAGACGCAAACGACACCCGAGTACTAAAGAGCCGTTGAACGTCATGCACAAGCTGTAGCAAGCGGGCGAAATCATCAGTGCGGGCCAGGCAAAATCAATGCGTTCCCGGAGATGGTGTGCCCTTACGGTAACTGTATCATCTATGGTCAAGTAAGCAGCATATCTATTGGATGTATCCAGTGTGCTGATATCGCCGTATGGGATTCTCGGACTTAGTCGCAGTGGGTCTGCAACAATTCGGTTTGCGGCGATAAGCGCTGCATACTGTTGCCATCACGAATGCATCCATCTCCCGTGTGTATAGAGAATGTGTTACAGAGCACTTATCACCGCCTATCGTCTCCATGCAGGTAGATCCTCCTTGTGCGGGACAAAACGTTTGTGAAGTCGAGATCCTTGCTGCTATTGGAGTGAGCAAGCCTTTTGGAATAATCATTCTCCGGGCTGGCAACTTTACAGGACCAAGCATTTCCCCAGTCGGTCCTGTATATTCATCGATTCGCATTGAATCGCGGTGACGTGATGGTGATACGGGAAATATACTCCGCTCCTTCCAGCTGGAGAGGAGTTACGCCCTCAGACTACCCACAGCCAGTTGAATCCGACCTCCACATGAGTTCCCGAAGTACTTGGAGTGTGCGAGCGTACCGACGGCATGCAAATGTTCATCTTTCGGACAAATCAACGCTCAGAGCGACCGGTAATAGTGGTGTCGCTCTTACGATAAATGCTGTACGCCTGGACATGCGCCGGAAGATGCTCTCCATCCCATGTGTAACGTTAAGGTTCGTTAAATTCTTCGATCATTGATATATTTAACCTATGTGAGATTATCAAGCGAGACGTCGAGCATGCGATGGTGGAAGCCTGGCAATCGTGGTCAGCCCTTGAGTCCTACGATTTACGATCGGGCCTAATTAGCGTACCTGTTGGGCATGGCCCCAGACATCATCCGAGAATGCTGTGCACTCCACGCGACGCCTCGCTTCATATCAGCCACGGCCTTTGATTCACGACCAGGTATAAAACTATCCATGGTGCCGTAGTCCAGGATTTTTCTGTGCACTCGATGTCCGCAGATCCCGTACCCCTCACTTCTCTCACTTATGGCACAATGTTCCTGGGCTTGGTCGTGTTAACCATGTAAGCAGACATGGTTTTTACCTGGTTTAGATTGATGCATACACCTTGTAGGCTCTATGGTGTTACGTGCGGTCAAGTCGTCCTCTACTATCGAAACTACCCAGAGGATAATTGGCCACTCAAAGCTTTGGTATGGCCGTTTTAATCTGTTCAAATAACTCACACTTAATTCAACCGACTCAAAGGTCGCTGCAATTATGATAGTAAGCAGACGGGAAGTCCGGGAAGCCGTGCCTGAAAGATTCACGTATCATCGATCAGAGTGATACGCTGCATCAAGTAATCATCACACATGTCACTTGGTTCTACTTGATTTGGAAATGCGATGAATATCCAAGCAAATGTATCGAAGCAATTTGGTGAGAACCCACGAGTTCTTTAGGATTAATCCCAATAACACGCACCACCAGGAGTCTCATAGTATGGTCATTTCTGAGTTCCAATACTTGCGACTCATGCATGATGTTTCGCTTGCGATAGGCTCAAATTGCTCAATCAGTAAGTCTTCATATGAGACAGAGGCTGAAACGAGGGTATAACAACCAATCACTCAGGAATTCATCTTGTTTATTGCCAGGTGGTCAGTGTCTAGAATCATATATGATTCGAGCTGTTTCACATGCCATTGTAGTTTTTTCATTGAGAGAGCCTGGCAATGTAAGCTTACGTTCCTTATATTACTCTACCCTCATCGCTTACCATGCTGCAGTTGGAAGGCGGAAGTGGACTCTTCTGATGGTATGACCTTTTTTGCGACACAACCTTTGTCGTCCAAGTAGCTAAAATCACATAGTTCATACCTGCGGCACTTCATTTACTATTTGGGATAGGCAAGTCCTTAATCTTACATCTCGCATGGTCAGCTGAAGGCATCTGCATCTACGGTAGGGTATCTGCGAGCATTGTGAGTGGAACCATACATGTAGTGCTAAATATCCCACCAAGGCAACGCCACAGCGCTCAGAGACCCTCCGTAAATGATTTTATTGGACATGGACCCGGACATCAAATACTGGAGGCGAACAAATTTCCCTGTCATGAAGTTGTCACGGATGACTGATTACATTCCTTGTAGATTCTTCTGTCTGTCGGTAAAGCGTGTGATCTGACAAGCGATGTTGGTGTGACTATCAATATGTACTACCTCCTCTACCATGCGAGGTGCGATGGTCCCCGGATCTCCAGGTTCATTTCTTTCTAGTTCCGTCCTTTGGTCACTGACTTCTGTGGTCATAGATGCATGAGATCTGTGTTGCGTAAAGTCGTCTATTATACGGTCGCTACTGGCTTGCTGACTTGGTAAGGAGAGATATACTCGCTTGGTCAGTATGACTGAGACTAGGACACAGTATCATCTCCTTTACGTTTGTGGTAACTGTTCGTATACTTCTCCCAGTCTATTGTCGTATTTTCTCATTCTTTTCGGTCGCAGTATCTAGCTCTACCCGGCAGGATGGTCTTCTTGGCATTTTATTTCATCAATAGTAAACGTGCGTACCGATCTATACGACTCTCAGGACCTCACGAAGTTCTCGATTCTAGGGTGGCCAATTCAGTGCTGGTTGCGTGAGTCAGTCAGCCTTTCCGACCTTATACTTTGCTGAATACTGTAATTGTTGGTATAACTAGATTGAACGATCGTGCAGAGCTGCGCACGCGACTAGAGACCGTCCGACAACTGAGTGTATTGTCTCACCCTAGAGGACCTGATCACGGAATGCAAGTCCCATAGAATGCAATGACAGGATGATGTGCCACCAGCTTACCTACGCGGGCCTTGGGTTAATCTGGAATTGGTCGCTAAACCAGGATGCACTATACTCTATATCAACTTTTGCTCCCGCTGTGGTCTGCGGTCACGTATGATACTGATCATGGAGGTGCCCTGCTACTTGTACCCACACCAAGACGTTACTCCTGCGAACATCCCCGAGCTATTGGCCGAACGCTGGAAGTTTTGTAAACTGAGTTCCTTGTTCTATTTTCACTTTCACGCTCTGAAATTGACTTGCGATGTCCGATAGTACTCTACGCGCATACAAATTTGGCAGCTGGGGCAGACATCTATGTCTCTTACTTGCAGGCTGTCGGACCAATGCATGAGATACAGAGTTAACAATCGCCACATTAATGCGTTCAGTCCGGATGGTACGAACTTCGGCATTAATATTGGACAACGATGATAAACTAGACTTGATCATGCGATCCAATCGGATCGTTGGATTAACTCAGGGTATGGAGGCTCACTAGTCATCGAGACAAAGCTCGTCAACGGTCGATCCAGAACATCCTTGTCGACGATTCGAATCCACGAGCAACCGTATATTCGCGGAGAACATGGGCCTAAGAATTGGCTCAGATAGATCGGGCTTTCAGCTTCGCACAGTGACGCAGTCTGTGCATTGTGATTCGTCACGTCACAAGTGCGGCGAATGTCCCTGCGATATTCCAGCGAAACTTCGGGATGTGAGGCCGCCCTCAGTAAAGCTCAGGCTTGATATTGCTGATACGATCAGTCGCTTGTTACGCTGCTGCGACCAGTGCATGAAGGTGGTCTAATGTGGTATGGTCAGATCTATACTTAATGATAACTCTCAGCTCCGGCCTCCAGAGAGGTTAACAAATCACGGAAAGTCCATGATGAACAATCTGCTCAAGATCTGCTTCTCATGGCATTGCCATCCAATAATTATAATACATAATGTGAGTGATAGGCCTATGTGTTTCGCCTTGAGAGTTCACGCCAACAAAGCTCTACCAGCGAGATGTCGGCTAATGTCAGCTCTCTGACATATGGACCTGCGCTGCTGGGAGCGACTATCTCAACTATGTGCGCGGATTTATCAATCTAGGTTGGTACCCGTTCTCATCCTACACTCTCATAGGCTGTATGGGGTTACATGGAGTCAAGCGATTGTATACTATCGGCACTATTGGGACGATAAGATGGTTCTGAAGCTTCTGGTAGATATCCATTATCTTTGCTCCGTAGCCGTTTACGCTCGACTCCGTCAACGGTGTCTAGATTGCTTTGACCTTGATAGTTTGTGACCCTCGGTTCGTCGAAATCCACATTCATATATCCTCTGTAGATCGATACAGTACATGAGGCGCTGATCACGCATGTTTTATGGTTCTACTTAATTTCGAAGGCGGACTCCGCGGCTTGCCTTAATGGAAGTTGGTACGTATGATCTAACGTCATAGTCTGTATATGCTTCGAAACTTATATTAAATCTGACACTCAGGAGCCTTACAGTGCGGCTTTCATTCATTCCTCGGCTGTCTTCTAGTAATCAGTCCATCCTTCCACTCGTAGGCTCAGGCTATACCCTCAGTAAGTGATATGACGGAGGACGCATCCACTTGATCGGTTGGACCTCGCAATTCAACAGATATACAGGATCTTGATTTATTTATTGTCCGATGGTTAGAAGGCATAGTTATACTGCCACCTTCATCTCAACATGTCCTTACAGCTTTTATATCGTGCGAGTCTGGAAATGTAAGCTCTGTTCATGTAGTCTCGCTCGCGATAGTGAGCTCAGTACCATCCTATGTGGCAGTGGGAGGGCGGAAATCGACACTTCTGGTGGTACGTCATTATTCCTCCCGCATACTGTAATTCTGGATGCCTGTTGAACCATCGTACGGAGCAGTTCATACCCGCCGTTCTTGCCCTAAGTGAGTGTAGAAACCATCTCGAGCATCGGCATGCCTTGATCCATTCTCCTCAAGTATTTGGAATACGTGAGCTTTTTCTACTTCGTCTCTGCTGGTAAGACGCTAGAGTACCTCGTACCAGTGTTCATGCAAGAATTGTAAGTGACCGCCAACTTCCTCGTCATAAGATCCCCATTGAAGAATGCTAGTGCTCGCTTCCTTGCATTAAGCAACTTTACAGGCCATGGAAGCCGACATCGGTTACTGGAAGTGAGTGAGTCTGAATCATGCTCACCAAATTCATATGCGATGTATCTCTAGATTTTCCTCTCTGTCGGTACAGCATGTGACTTAACGAGCGACGTCGGTGTGACCGCGAACATGTACTATCTCCTCTATAAAGCACGGAAAGACGGACCGAAAACCTCCAGGTTCGCGGACATTACTACTGCGACTACGTCGAGATGGAGACTGCACTGATCACAGGTCTATGAGATCCGTGTTTAGCACGGTCGTACATTACAGCGTTGCCACTGGCTTATTGACATGGTGAGCCACAAAATGCGCTTTATATTTACGCCTGCTCAGAGATATTAGTCTTTTCTCGTGCTCGTTTTTGATTACCGTATGTGCTTCTATCTCAGAAGGGAAGGGTGGCTCACCCCCATAACCATCCTCGTGCCGCTTCAGTACTTGGCCCTACCAGGCAAAAGGGTCTTCCTCGCTTTCTAATTCGTCAGTTGTCGTTGTAAGTGCGCTCTCCGTCTATCAAGGGCTATCTCACATGATTTCTCTCCAGTATACGTGAACTCGATGCTTGCCGCGTGAGTCGTTTCCGATTATTGATTGTGCCACACTGAACAACTGCAGGCTGAATAGCCGAGCAGTATTGCGAACACGCTTAGGAACCGTGCGTCAATTGAGTGTAACCCGCCCGGCAGGATCAGAGCACGAGATGCAGATTCTGGGGTCAGGACAATGACCACCTCAACATAAGGAGGCTCTACGAGCTTTGACCTTAGATAGAGCGTACCATGTCATGAGTCATATATGTGTGGTTTACGATTTTGAGCGAGGATGAGACTTGTCTTTTTTGTCTTTGTCTGGCGATTGCGGGTCCGGCCCCGGTCCGAGTCAACGAACAATTGCGCTTCGACTCGGGTCACGTGCCATCGGTTCCGTGTGGCAAACCCGTCGGGGATATATAAAGGGACGCAAAACAACGGCTTCGATCACCATTTACGCCTCTGCAAACACAAATTCCTGCTGTTGCTACAATGACTATTCCATCTTCGTCTCCTGCACCGCCATGCAGCACAGACAAGCGCAAGGAGCTCTTGACTCGTTTGGACCAGATGAAAGCTAACATAGACAAAGAATTCGAGACCACCAGGCATCTGCTCGTTGACCTCGCCCAGAAGCGGACCGAATCTAGCGTATACCAGGCCCACACCTTAGGCAAGACAGATGTCCGACTGCGAATACAGAGCGAGCGTCTGGGGGTGACTGGGCAACATGTTGACACGTTTTACGCGAGGAAAACGTCGACGTACGAGAAGAGATTGAAGCTCATGGGGATCGGGATTCGGAAGTTGCAAGTTCGTGCTCAGTTGCTCGAGATCTCCTTTGAGGCCGAAGATGCGTCACTAAGCAGGTAAGTGAAAGCAGCTTTTCTGTAGTAAGACTTACGAATCGCTTGTCCAGTACTGAGAGTCACTCGGGTGAAGAGGTCTTGTCGGATATCGACGCACCGAATAAGTTATCAGCGTTGGTGGCGCAAACCATGGGTAGTTCTGGAACAGAAGTTACACCGCCGACCTCCCCGCTTCTTTCGTCGAAGAAAATGGCGACTCCTGTTCCCAGCCCGGTCAGACAAAGGGCAGCGACTACGAGAACGCTTCCCGCAACTGCGTCTATGTCTGTACGCCATAAATCGGGCTCCGTGAATGCTCATGCGGAATGTACGGCGGGTCAAACAGTATATAACAAGCGCAACGCGACCCTGTCGATGTGGGATCATGAGGGAAAGACATCCGGCGAGAGCTCGACAGGCTTAGGACAAGCCGACGTCGTGGTCATGGACAAAGGAAAAGCCAGAGAATACCCTGCGCCGTCATCCCCGAATCCCGAGGATTCCACGTCGTTGGGTACTGCTCGAAGGCGCCTGACTTCCAGCACGGCGGATGGTGTAGCTATGACAGAAATCAATGATCGAGCAAAAATTACTGAACAGACGGTCTCTCGAGATCAAACAAGCAGCGCGATGCCTACTAGAAAGAGACGGCGCGAAGACGTTGACGGGGTGTACGTGCTGCACGGGCAGGGTCTTGCTCAGAAGAAGCAGAAAGTTATATATCTCTGATCCGATTAGAGGCCTATTGCACGGTTCAGAACGTGAGAGCATGAATACAGGAAGTGGATTGAAGTCAGAGTACTAGGCAGGAGTCAGAAATGAGACTCGCTGCCAGTTTTGTTGGACGAAGAGAGCACCCGTACTGTTTGAATTAGCGTTAGGGCATAGGCTTGTCAGATTATAGAGAAGACCTATCGACCCAATCAACATTTAGTTCACATGCTGTGGCAGTGAACACGTGATGGTGTAATTAATTTAGGGCCGGCCCATACGTGCCATCCCGCTTGAAGTGCAGCCTCCTACCGCGTCGACGACGACCTGCAATGGCTTCTTGGCTAGACGAGTCTCTGGATGCGTATCCTGCTATTGGGCAACCTGGACCATCATTCGTCAATCGTCTCCGCAATGCTCCCGATGAAGATGAAGATATGCTCGACGTGGCGGCAGCACGAACTCATCGAAAGGCTCCTGAAATGCTTCCGATGGAGTCTGAGACGGGGGAAGAGACGAAACTACAGGAGCTGATCAGACACTGGATGAACGAGCGACACGCGCCGGACATTCTCCCCGCGCAGAGTACGCTATTGGGAAGACTGTTGGATCACATCAGAAAACAAGTGGGTCTTTGCTCGTCGTTATCATGTACCTGGCATGTTTATGTGCTTCGATATACTAGAATGAAACTGTACAATTACTCCGCGCAGATCCTGACTCTTCTGAAGAGGAGCACTTCCGAATCATGTTAGCACAAACCGAGATCGAGCGGGTGAAGTTCATCGTCCGTTCGTATGTTCGGACGCGATTGTACAAAGTGAGGATCTTCACTGTTATGATGCTGGTTGATGGGCTGTAATAGTGATGTCAGAGTTTGCGTCGTCATTCAGATTGAGAAGTACGCCAGATTTATCGTAGCTAATCCCGAAATACAAGAGCGACTATCAGCCACCGAACTTGAGCACGCAAGAAGGTCAGACCTGCTAGTTCCCATCTCACAAAGGAATTTAATGCCGGTGCCCATGCAGATTTGCTCATTTGATGGAATCACACTTCCACAGGACAGTACTGCAGAGCTTACCAGCCCGCCAGAGAGGTCTTGCGGACGAAGTACCCTTCACGCCGCCCATGAGTAAGTCACTAGTTTTTATGGCCCATCTCAATCATCCGAGCCTATTGTACTTCCAGTCCTCGAGCCAGACAAGATGCGTGCGGTGTTTGCAATGGCGCGCACCCAGTGTCCGCCAGTGCGTCTGCCAGAGTACGTCTGTCTATCCTGTTTCCTTAACGACGGTCTGACCAACCGAGCCGCAAAACAGTGGGAGCACGTCAGAGATGGAGAAGGGGCAAATATCGCTAACACCGTACTATGTTATAGAGCAGCTATTAGCCAGAGATGAAGTGGAGTTGGTGTGATACAGGACTCATATATGCCTCATCTACGACTTCTAGGGCCAGGTGAAGTTCGATCAGACCGTCCGTCCGTTCGCTCAACGTACCGCGTCTTTCTTCTTGGTTTGTTCCTTATATTTCCAAATCCCACGACACCTGATCGAGTCCAGCCGATCCTGGATAACATAGTAGCAGCTATGACGTTTGAATCCCGCAGTATCGCATGGTCGCTCTCGTCCTTTCTGCTGCTTCCAACCGACCTGAATTTCTAGGGCTTACGGAATCTGTCCAGCGGTCGTGGAAGCCAATACCCCGATGTTCGAGGAAAGTACACATCAAATCCTGTTCTTGATGTGCTGCAATAACGGTGAAGGTATGTGTTAAGCAGCTCGTTTCGGCATGGATCTCCTTTCGGTTCCTCCATCTGCTCGTTCGAACCAGCTGGCAGTATGGATCCAATAGCGACACCCATTCTTGTCGCCAGCTATGGTGTGCTCGTTGTCGGCCTTGTCACGTCATCCGCGTAAGACCAGCATACTAATTCTTCATTCAATTACACTGAGACCATAGTCCTTGGATAATTTATTCGGTATGATTAATATTCAAGTCCGCATATACCTATGGCCTACTGTAATGGCCCCTTTATGTACGAGCGTGCGGTGAGAAGCGCCTTTATCTCTTGTAACCAATGTATTCTCCGAATCTGACGATAACTTATGGTCGTAGGTGGAGTTGCTGCGATGGGCATGTTTATATATCTCGCGGTTATTGTGGTGACCATGCCAGGTTTCTGGATGCATTTCACTTAATGCCGTCAGCACATACTGTCTGCTGGTACTCAGTAACGATCTTCTCGTTTGACGTTGGAGTCGTATGGTAATTCAAGGTACGCTGATCATTGCTCTCAGCCAATGTTGGCGAATCTATCTGTCACATTGGAGCTTGTGATCATGGTGAGCACCGAGCAGATTCGAGCCATGGCATGCTTGCCTTGCGTTCAGAGCTTGTCTGAGTGCCTGTCTATTCATTCCAGAGGTGTGGTTCGATCGAATTTTTGTGCAGGACGCATTAGAGGCCGAATTCGTATGTCATCAGTCTGTATGTTTTATGGCTGTAGAAAGGTCGGTTGTTCTTCTCGGAATCATTTGAATCTTCCAAAGTTTTTGCAGTGATTATGTCTCCACGAACTGGCTCGACGTATAATGCGTGGTGAGTGTACTTACCAGGAGGACCTGGATTTGGAGCAATTCGATGCCTAGTTGGCACTACGTCAGATTGCTTCCGTTCTCTCTAGGTATGATATGAATTAGCGCGTCACTTGCTTATCCTGACTCGCCATACCTTCTAGGAATTGGATATGTATTCCCTATTTCTGGAAACATCTTGACGATCATGATTTAGATGTCACGCACAGTACGGATGCATCTTATACCGGCAGCTTGCGTGGGCTATTCCTGATGCACGATCCTAGCCATTCACCTTAATCCTGCCTTAGAAAAACATCGTGTGCCATGTGCATCAATATACCGTGAGCTGAATGATTTCACAATCTTGAATGTTTTTCTGTTCACCACTTCTTCGATGGATAGTGGATCATGTTCGAGCTATGCAATGAGCACTACCGTCCATTCATCCATCATCATGTTCCGTTGGGTCATGTGGGGACATCGAACCAAGTAAGTAATCTAGTGAGTTTTCCAGCTCAAATGAAAATATCAATAGATCTAACTCTATCAGTCAACACCTCAATGCATACATTCTTGGACATACCAGTGCTGCTCAATATACTTATACATGTGGCTGTCGGGCGGTAATGATGGCCATTGTATCCTCCACCCGCGCGGCTGCGTTGTTCAATCTGTTCAACACTTTGTCATCTGATGTGTGAGTGAGGTGATTGGGTATATATGTAAGGCATCTCTCTCCGTAGGTTCTGTCTATTCCTTCTTCCCTGCAGCAGATATGGAATCGGTGAGGGCAATCCTTGTCACCAGTTACGGTGCGGTGCTTGTTGGCCTAGTCGCGTCTGCCATGTGCGAATCCAGTTCATCTTTCTACCTTCCCTGATATTAACATATGCAGTTTGTTCGGTATCACTAATCTTCAAGTCTTCATATACTTTCAGAGGTATCGCCATGATCTGCCCCTTCATAAATTCGGGGTGAGAGAACAATTGACCTTGAGGGAGTGCGGTTCATTCAAATAGCTATTGTGGTGTATAGGTGGTGTTACTATGGTGCGTGGGGCCATGTCACCGAATACTGGATGATTCGTTGAGAATGACTGGATATAGGGTCTTGGATGCATTTCATTTGGCGTTGACCACACACGCCGTCTTCTACTACTTGGTCACTAATTTTGGTACCGTCAACCTCACGATTTCCGTAGTATGGTCTATCAAAGTACGTTGCCTGACTGATGATACGTGACAGTCGTTGAATCTCTTACCATAGCTGACATTTGCAATAAATGTGCGGCGACAGGCCCTGCTGAGGTGTTCTAGTACTTGGATCACTTATCGCTCACAATATGCTATTAGACTATTACGGTTCTCATCGTCCAAAGGTGTGCCCCAATGAATGTCTATACTTCTCCGCTGAATTTGCTGGGATTAGCTTTTATGTATTCCGTCTATGGAAAGGTATGTCATGCTCCCATCACGTTACCCAAAAATCTCATTTTTCGCAGTCTGTGGAGTGCAAGGAAGGCGACTGGTTGTTTTGCTTGTGGTAAGCATTCACCAGGGGAATAGTGGTAGACCTTCCTGGCATTAATGTGAAATATTACAGTCAGCTCTCGTTTTTTGCAATTATGGTATGTTAGAGCTTGTTACTTTTGTTGTGCAACCCAGTTGTTACAGTGTATCTACTGACATCTAATGTCAGGTGTGGAAATAAGTAAATATTATCTTGATATTGTCGGTTCGGCGCACCCACATCTGACTATTCAATCCTATGACTAGCAACGATCTATTTTATGTGAGTACACAATATTTGTTCATGCATAATGCCGCTGTTTATGTTTGTGTGAAATCTATTAGATGTAAGATGAATACCCTTGAGCAGGTGCACAAGTACAGCGTAAGTGTACCACTCTGGAGTCCAGTTCCTCAGCAATAAACTCGAGATAAATAGTGGATCGTCTACTTAACCTACGGAACTTGCGCTGTTGTCGACATAGCAATTGCTGCTACGTTCTGTTGGATTATCGGGGCACACCGAACTGGGTACATCAAGTGAGCATCGGCAATCCTTGAAATGATACCTATGGTTGTTTAGCCCGTGCAGGTCCGATTCCATCATAAATCGGATTATCGTGTATGTCTTGGGTTCCGGAGCGTTAACCAGGTATGTCTATAAATTTCTTCGGCAACGACTATCTAACGTAGCAAGAATGTAGTGCTTTTGACATCGTCTGCCTTACAATTGTACGTCTTGTTCCCCGTCTAAGGGGTTTTCTCACAATATGCATGCGTCTATCCAGTCCGCTGCAATGCCAAACAACTTCGTATCTATTGGTGTTGGCTTTTCATCGAACAATTGTTAGCTCTTCTCTTCGATAATTATATATATTATCACATGCTCACACGATGCGTTCTTCTAGTATATGTCAACTCTTGCTTGGCGTTGTAAGTCTATCGGTGATATGCACGGTCTCTCTCTAGTATTTACTAGCATTACCGCAGATTGACTTCTCGCGACTCCCTCAAACAACGTTTGCCGAATGAAGAGGCAGCGGATCAAAATATTCATCTACCCCATATGCGAGACTTGGTTCGCCCAGTTAGACCGCATCCACTGCTTCATGACAACCATTCGGATAGTACAGACTGTAACGTGAGTGCCTTATTTTTTCTGCGGTCTGAGTAATTACCAGCCTGACGAAGTAAAGGCCGAACGAGCCACCACTCCGATAGCTCTTCAAGGCGTGGGTGTAACCACCGCTTGACTCATGTTTATTCACTGACCTTAATTCTAGCTCGAGCAAACAAGGAGTGTAGAGATCAAGATCGAGCATGAAGTGTTCAGTCGGATCGAATAGCTGTCTCTATCTATGAGGATTCGGTAGAGTGCAGACGGAGGCAAATTCACAGGGGATGTCTTTCTTATTTCTTGATTGTCAAACACATCATGAAAAAAACGGTCTTCATTGTGTAAACTACTCTCTAAGCAAAAATGGGTGCTCCTCAAAGTGCACCGAATCTACTGCTTACAACCGTTCTGTGATCTTACAGCACGTCATTCTGTAATAATCTGCCTGCTTCGAAGCAATTATTAATAATTTAGCACTTGAGTTCATTCATTCTTTTGAGGAGTACAGTATCTCAAAAACGAGTCGCCACAAACTGTTGTGGCTCGAACCCCCACGGTTCATTGCAACTGCATCACACGCACAGTGCTGGGGGTCCTGAGAGCCTTTCTCTTCCACTCGAAATTCTATTGCTTGAGCCACTGGCAGCGGAAGCAAGGAGGATAGAATGGACGAAGGAGGCAAGTCTAAATTGAAGAATAAGAACAAGGTGACGAAGTTCCCTGTAGTGAGTGTCAGTTTCAATCCTGTGCAACTAGCAATCTGACGGAACCATGTTCTATTACGCGCTCCGTCCTGGAATTGTGGCCTAAATGAACTACGAACTCGTTGCGCCGTTGTATCAGGCGCGCATTAAGCGGATTATGCAGAAGGATGAGGAGGTAGGGAAGGTGGCCCAAGCTACGCCGATTGTAATATGTGAGTGGATCCTTCCTGTTCGCGTCATTGCTTCGGACATGTATATGTATTGATTAGCCTCTTGACCTATCTCGAAATTCGTACAAATATGTCACCAGCCAAGGCTCTGGAGCTGTTCCTTGCTATGATCGTGGATGAAGCACACAACGTTACGGCTGAACGGGGGTCCAAGAAGGTTGAGGCATACCATCTGTGCGTTCGTCTCCGATTTTTCCGAATCCTTATACTCACATGTTACGCCAGGAAACATGCCGTAGAACGTACCGACATGTTAGACTTTCTCAAAGAGATTGTTGAATCCGTACCAGACCCCTCAGCCGGTGGTACCATCGACGTTGAAGCAGAGAACGGTCGCGGGGAGCCTGGAAAGAAAAAGCGGGGCAAGGCCAAGGCCAAGGCGCCTCCTGATGGCGAGGAGGTCGAAGCTGCGCCGAAGAAGAGGCGGCGGCGGAAGAAGGCGCAGGATCCAGACCAGGAAGAGGTGGGCCACAGGAAATCTGGGATGGAGATGGAGGCTGAGCCAGAGGAGGGTGTCCCGGAAGATGACAGGGAGAGGGAGTATCCAACAGATGATGGATGGGGGTCTGAGGATAAGCCATATGATCCTCGTTGAACGGCGCGGCGATGTGGCACGGTGTGAAGGACCTTCAGTCATCCTCATGTTGTTTATTTGCAGGTTGCTGTTAGGCTGAGTGCTTGGTGTAATTCTAGAGATATGTATATCAACGTGTTGTCCGGCATTCCTAAGCGTCTCACATGCGCTAGGCTCGCTAGTCGTGCGGCTTCACTTCAGATTCTATTTTGCATCATGCTGTTTCAGGGCATGGCAAACCTTCTCGCATGCTTATACTTTTCCTGAAAGAATCCTGCACCAGCTGTTGAAACGCTCCCTCGGACGCTAAATCTCGTAGTCTGGAAAGTATCCCTCAATCGCCCCTCCGATTACATGCCCGACTTTACTTGCAAGGAAACGTAAAGTCATGTGTGCACGTCTTCATGCCTACAGCTCACTCAAATCCAGATCCAATACGCCTACATCCGTTCCATTCACGAAGTACAGACTCAGCACTCCGTCTCTCTCCAACCTGTACCGATCGAACAGCGGCTCCCACGCACACCCCTCCGTGACCTCCCATACCACCCGCCAGTCCTGAAAGTGCCCGGACGCGGTGGTCGCGAGGATGCTCAGCCCCGTCGAATTAGCTGCGTTTGACGGAAGGATATATAGCATCGTCGTCGGAGTGGTGGAGGACGACGACGTAGGTATAGAGACGAGCTTGCCACGCTTGCCGATGGCAGTAGGTGTGCTCGTCACGTTATTGATGCTTGGTAGGTCGATGGTGAGTGGAAGCGGCGTGCGTGTCCAGTCGTTAGTCGTGCTCCGCCAGTAGTGGTACCACCGTTCGGTGCCGGTGGTGTTCTCCCGGTTCAGGACATGCACCCGGTCGTCACGGTCCACTGTTTGCGCTTCTTGGTTGAGGATACCTCTGTACTCAATGGTCAGTCGCATACACGAATATATGCGGTCGCAAGCTCGCTTCATACCCGTATTTGGGGATGCCAAACATCACGATGCCCGCACTTGCCGGTACGATAGGCTCTGCATTTAACGGAATGTCGCCTACATTTAGTGAAAATGTTCTTAGCTGCCGACTGCATACTGAGAAAAGTATAGACGCACTAGCAGATAGGTTGCCGACTACTTGGCCCCAGTTGTTCTTCCAAGTTGTAAGCTTTGAGCCAGGCGGCGAGTATGCGTAGTTCACATCGTGGTTCTATTCAATGAAGTCAGGAGTGAATAAAGGGCCGAATAAAATGTAAATACGTTCTCTGGTCCGTTCGGCCCTGCTTCCACTGCAAAATCCTGTCCGGTGTCATTCACATAATCGCGGTACGTCCTGATCCGTGGTGTGAGGACTATAGCGAAGGACCAAGGGAAGCACTCACCAGGTAACGTGCAAGTTACCTTTATAGTCATAGTCAAGGCCGTTGATGTACGCGTTGTTGTTCACTCCCTACGCGCATCGTGAGTCAACAAAGACTAGGAAGTCAGAAAGGCAGAGAATGTACCTCGAGATACCGTCCAGCGAGCTCCCACCCAACATCAGGCGTATACGTATACAACCAATCATCCCCCAGTCCGGACCTGCCCACTCGGAGCTCGAGTAGTAAATCCTCTTTGTCTATTCTTGCTGCCTCTGGTATCCTCAAAAACCTCGGGTATGTGACGTTGATGAAATAGGTGTTTTTGTCCAATGTAGTCAGGTCCGGCAGGTAATCCAGGACGGGCGTAAAGAGGGAGGTGACGGATGGCCAGTCAGAGTCAGACGGAGGTTGCGTAGCTAGACCAGGATATGATATGCGGTATACGAGGGGGTTGTCGTGTTGATCATACGCGAGGTGGAGGGTGCCGTCGCCAGGAGAAATACCTAGGGATATTCTTGATGAAGTATATCAGCGGCAAGTAAAGGGAGGCGAAGGAAGAGAGCAAACATATTATGCCCGTCGTCATCTATCTGGTTGTAGTCTGTGAAAGTGGCTGTTATCCAGTTTCCCGCTCCGCTACTGTTGAGGGAGCGTCGGGAGAGCGAGGGATGCCTCACGGACGCGTTCACCGCGGAGGGCAGATAATGGACCGCGTATTGGTAGGCTTATTTCACAAAAATTTGGTAAGGAGTTTCTGTAGCAGAACGAAGAGAGAGGAGACTGAACGTACAGCCGAATGTAACCAAGGCATCTTGCTGAAAGGACTCTCCATTAAGTCTGTTCACGGTTTGGGGGTCATGTCCGAGAGTACTCCATCCAATAACTTGAATACTGCTGCATTCTGCTATAGCAGAGAACGAGAGTCCAGTAAGCACGGCGGCTAGGTCGATTCTCATAATAGCCTTCGTCGTGCGGGGCATTCAGCGTGGCTGGTGCACATTATTTATGAAGATTCTACCATAGGAACGAGTGTGAGTAGAATACGAAGTCATGGTCACGGGCCTGGAAGAGCAGGGTGTTTATATCACCTGTTCTTGCTATTGACAATGTGTCGTGACCTTGCTCGAGGGAATAGGCCGGGCCGGCACAGTGTGGGGAAACGTGGAATACAAGCTCATGGAGTGACTGAAGATAGCCTGAAGGCTTCATAGAAACCCGCTGTATTTTAGGCTAATAAAACCAATAAGCCCAAGGTAGATAAAACAATATTGACTGGAACCCACTGCCCACCGCTCCGAATCCCCTAGCGGCTCAGTAGCAGCTATCACGATAACGCACATTAAGGTCTTCGACCTCCTTCAGATGCCTGTAACAGAGCACAGAAATCACGAGAAGTCAGGACATGGATTCACTTGACAACTTAACTGCACAGGGCATACTAACATCGTCAAGAATCAAGATATGGGACAGGTCCGGGATCCAAATAGAAAGGCGGAAAACCGTGGGAATGTTTCTGGTGTTCACCGGCACCTGCGCCGCTTCGCGGTGACTTCCTTTGCTTCAAGTGTTCACTGTACTCGTCGACGACACAAACATGCCGAGCTTTGACCTAGGTGCACCCGTCAATACAGCGCTTCTGCTGTACATTCTCTATGCCGTTCAGCGCATCATTTTCCCTCCTTCGTCGACGAAATCCAAGTCCACTCAAATTCCGACGGAGTTCAAGCACGGGTACAGCTGGATGCCAAAGGCGCACCCGCCAACCGTGCTTTTCACGACTTACACTCCGAAGACGCTTTCCCCTTTTGACGGAAAGGACAGTGGGCGGATTCTACTGGCGATTGATGGAACAGTATTCGACGTGACCGCGGGGAGGAACTTCTATGGTCCCAGTGAGTCCGGTGATGTGAACGTATTGGTCGCAGTGGATGTGATGCTGATGCACCTTTGAGATGGCATGTACGGAAACTTCGCTGGACGCGATGCTACTCGCGGCATGGCGAAGCAGTCGTTCGACATAGGTACGTGCCAGCGCTTAGTTCTACGGCCCATCGCAATTCTCGCGACTAAATATACTCCACTACAGAAATGCTCACCCCCATCGACCAGCCACTAGACAAATGCGATGATTTTACTCCGGAGGAAATGTGCGTCCTCAATGTTACCTCAGATTAGGGTGACTGACCATCTGCCCCCCAGCGAAAACATGAAGGGTTGGTTCGACCACTTCTCCAACAAGTACATCGTGTGCGGAAAGCTTGTCGAAAATGATGCCGTCTAAACGCGATTTATTACTCGGTTGCCCGGAGGTGCTGTGCATATATTTTCTTTCGCGTCTTGTGTGGCGCAGTGTAAGATCCACAGATGTACTCTACTAGTCTGGATGTGACATAGCTTTGTGTGCTTTGCTCTGATTTAGCTCTTTTATCATAGATGGCTCTATCTTCTGCGTGTGTAGAGAGTGTATCAATCTTAATCTATCAGTTTGATAGACAATTACTCGGTGGCCTCCAGATCCTGATGGTTAAATGCTGGCATCTCGCGTGATCTTGCGAAATCATCGAGTCTGTCAATCTCCACTGTGTTACGGAGTACTAACTGTCTCGACATGGTACTCTGGTCACGGTGGTACTGAGGTAGGCCAACCTCCGTTCATATATTATTGTCACAAATGACTCTACGCATGCATTTTTAGTAGGTTCAAAGACATCGACAGAGCGAAGAGACGGTCTGTTATGCTCGTGCTATACGGCTCAAGATATACCACTTCTATGGCAACACTTAATCCTAGCAAAATCCTAGTTAAAGATACGATGGAAGTAGTCTTTCAAGATATGCACGCCACTGCCAATCCCTCCGACAACCCCATCTGGACGAACAATAATGACAGCCAGTTCGTCCTTCCATGGATCCACTGAGTATCCCTCGTAGGCATGCCTGTCGCCGTCTTTGACCAGCACATCTACCTTCGGGAGCATCAGAGACTCGCGCACTGCGACACGGGTGGGCAAAACAGCGACCGTCTGAACGAGGCCTGCCGGGTAAATTCGCAAGGCATCTATCACAGCATCGACAATCGGTGGAGAGGCCGAGAATATGAGGACCGTGTGCCTGGTAGGCGTAAAGATGTTGAATAGAGACGTCACAGGAGAGGACGCATCCTTCAAGTTCAGCAGGCCTGGAGCATCGGGAGCCCTATCGCCTGCCTGGACCCTCCCTAATGAGCCAAACGTGTATACATTTGGCGGGGGTGCATCGACAACCGCTCCCTGCCTCTGATCCACGACGATTGGACTCCCTCGATAGTTGACATCCAACTGGAAAAACTTGCGCCCGCGCTCCCAGGCGTTCTCTTCGTTGTCGAGCGTCCTGTCGAGGGTGTCCGTGGTGATCTCGAGCATATTCCTGATGACCGGGATGCGTTCGTCAGTGTAAGACTGGAGGAGGGCTGGGGATGCCAAGCCATTGTGTGCCAAGGCGAGCTTCCATGCGAGGTTGAACTGCGATGCGCAGGTGAGTACTGTCTCAGCTTTTGGATCGCGGAGAATACTCACAGCATCCATGACGCTACTGTTCATACCCTGGAAGAGGCATTGGCGCACCATACAAACCTAAGGAGATGGAACCTCACCTGGCCACCAGTTGGGCTGTGAACATGAGCCGCGTCTAGCGGACATTGAGATGAGTAAGGTGGACAATGATACATATACTGACCTCCTGCCACGAAGACCCTGCCGCGCCCGAATTCAGTGACCATACGAATATTGAATCTTCCGATAAATACGTCGCATCACCTAAACTTTCAGGAACATGATTATGGGGAATGGCGCACTTGAATGTGGACAATGTCAAGAACTCCTTGATCTCAATATCGGCCCGGTCCGTGATCTCCTTCACGATATCATTGATACTTTCTGGATTGGCCATCAACTTGTCGTAGGGGATGTCCTTCCCAAAGACGGAGACCCAGAACACGTCGTCGTCGTGGGTCCACCGCGGGATGGCAGAAAATCTGATTTTAAAGCTGAGGCACCGAGGGAATCCCATTTCGTAACTGACGCACCCTTGTGTACCTATCTCACCCCAGATATGCCAGTGCTAAAGAAGATACGAGAAGATCCGCGGGGAACATCGTAGTGAAAAGCATACCTCGCGCGACAATCCTGTGAGTCTCGCGTCAGCGATTATCGCTGCGTCGCCTGGTCTGGTCTCTCCAAGGAATGCGAGACCAAGCATCTTCCTCACGACACCTGGGAGACGGGGTCGTCAGTTCTTCTCGTTGCCGTGTGACTGCAATGCAACTAACCTCTAGCACCGTCTGCACCAATGACATAGCTGACAGAGAGGGTCTCGGGTGTATCGTTACCTTCGGCATGCTTGATCAGATGGACTACGACGTGATCCGGCTGCTGCTCAAAGTCCTGAAGCTCAGTGCCGAATTCAACCTGACAATTGTATTTCTCGAGGTGCGATCGGAGAATACCCTGCGCTACGTCCTGGCCTAAGACGTAGTTATTGAACTGACCAAGGATGACGGAGGTGAGCTTATTGCTCAAGAGTCACATCGAAAAAGTACCCACGAATGGTATTCCAGGAGTGGAGTAAGACCGAGGAGACGTGACGAACTCTTTCATTACCTCGGTGCCGCCGGGTAGCTTGTACCAGTGGATCCATGGCAAGGGAACGGCTCCTTTCAACACATCCGGGAGGACGCCAAGGAATTTATATACCTCCAAAGTACGCGGCTAATTACCTGCTTAGATATGCCCTGAGGAGATGATGGCGGATCATGCGCACCATGATGCCCGAGCCACGAGATCCGAAATGGGGCTTGGGTTCCTTGTCGATGATGCGGACGGGTATGCCGTTCTGACGGAGAGTCAGTGCGGCGACGAGACCTGTCGGTCCCGCACCGACCTTGATACGAGGTGAGTTCATCTGGCAAGCATTACGGCTAACAGATACACACGATCAGGATGGGGCGAGGCTCGGGAGATACTGGTATCATAGAAACTATAAGTTGCAGCAGCTGGTGCGCACTTTAGGTGATTTTACCACTCGTTGGTGCTTATATTTATATTTCTCCAGCACTGAAATCACAGTGGTACTGATCCGTTGGGGCATCTTCGATATATATCTCACGATATCTCATGATCAGTGATGACGGATCCTTATGGGTGCGGAGGATCTATCGTCAATTAATCGACCGCTTACGTCGAGAGAATTATCATCAGGGAAATGGCAATTAGTCTTAGGTCCGGGACTTGGCTTAATGTCGCCTCTCACCCGTCTTTTCGGCACTTAGCACCCTCTTCAAGACCAGAATAAGCTAAGTCCGGTGTTTAGAGCTATAAAAAGCACCGTAAGACCGCCGTAAGATCCCGAAAGAAGATTGGCTATTTTCCTGATGTCGTCGAACACATTTGCGTGGGCAACGGCGATGGTCTCCTTGCCATAATTCTCCCCTGAGTCAAACAAGCGCGGCGGCACGGCATAGTCTCTCTCAATGAGGTCGCACGCGCGTCCTTTCGGCTACAGCAATATATGCATGCCACAGTCCATTGCGTCCTTCAAGGGCTGCCGAAACTGACCTGAATCAAGATGTCGATGGAAGAGGGTTGCCGAATGATCTCGTGGCACTCATGCCGAGCGTACATCAGGAAAATCCTCCTGAGCTAATCATATCTAAGTCACGTCTGATCAGACAAAATCCATCTGAAGCACATAATTGAACATAATTTTGTATAATAACTTCGAATTTGCTGCGAATATATGATCTTTTACTATACGATATAACCTAACACTTGAAGCTACTGAGAAAAGTGACCTAAGTCTCTTGTAGGGAGGAAATATTTGCTACTGCCTTGATGGACACGTAAGTAGTGACCCACAGACAAAATTGTTTCTGTCGAAGAATTGATCTGAATTTGCTTAGATGCCACAGGCGCAAGAAGAACGACATATTCTCATTGTCAATATGATCTACAAATATCTGTGACAGTAGGGTAAAATCATCAGCTCTACCCATATGCTAAAGGTGAAAAATCGCACCTTACAGAACTGCTATCTCAGCCTTCCAATCTCGCTCGAACAGGCGACAGCCCAAAAGTCCTCCGAAACCATCTACTATCCAGCGCCCGTCCGATCTGCTTTGGACTCCTTGGCAATGCTCTAATTCCCTCCTTGTCCATGAGCTTCCACACCCATTCCATCTGTGGTCCCATCAGATCCGACCCTCTGGAGCTCTAAATCACAAACTCCAGCATCCTAAACCACACTTCGCCCATTACAGCATGTCCACCCTCATCATAAAGACACTCACCTTTCACTACAAAGAGATTTTACCGCTGTATGTTCTGATTTCCGCACTCTACTGTATGCATGGATGCTGAATGTTGTACAGAATTCACAGCTGATGCTGACCCGAGCGAGGTGGGCACGGAGCGGGAGACGGTTGCGTGGTGCATGGAATATTCATTCAATCGGGTTTGATACCCGTTGCGAGCTAATGCATATCATGGCAAAGGAAAGTCCTGGATATCCTTCCGAATCATATGCTCTAACTTCTTCGTGATGGGCGAGTGGCGCGCGCTGACTGAGACGCAGTGAACCAGAAATCGGCAGGCGACGTTTGTGTCATGTCGCAGCTCGAGTTTGGGTGCACGGGAAACATGGGCAACGGAGTTGTGAGTTCAAGTTGTGAGACGCGTGTCATCGGACACGATCACATGACTTTGTTGACTGCAAAATTCGAACTCCGCATCAACTCAGACCTTTTGCGACGCGACTTTCTTCCATGCTCTTTCCCTTGCCCCTCTGTGCTGTCAATGTTCGTCGCCCCTCTAGTTCAATTTTCGTCCTGGCCGTACTACTAGAGGACTCTGGCATGCAAAGATGTATCATACAACGAGACTGGGCGCTACTAGGATGGTAAGTGTGCCTTCTAAGCATCGATGATGCTGTTGCATCCTCCTACTTGCACCCTTTGGTCAACTAACCTGGTAATGATAGGACAGATCAAAATCCGCGATGCGGGCTCTCCGCAGCGCTTCTCGCTACACAATGACATCACAGGTAGTGTTGTGTTCATCGTCGGACACAACATCATCGCGGAGACGCTAACTTTCGGACTGTGACAGCTCGCGGGACATGTCAACATACAAACCCGGCTTCACAAAGTGGTCGAAGCCGCCCGAGAGCATGCTGAGGGTCATGTCCGAAATCAGCGCTCGGTACCAGTTCACGCTATTCCCATATCGTGGCCTGTGCTTACTTGTCCTAGTTGTAATGCTATGAACAATGCATCCAAGAACGCCTCAGACATAATCAACTCCCTTCAGCTGCAGTACAATCGTGGCTGTCAAGCCGCTGTCACCAATGAGTTGGTGAACATCACCACTGGTACATTTTCTGTTGCTATGCCGTATGCCTTGGCTGACCACATTCTGTAGGTGCAAGTGCACCCCGATCCATTACATCCCACCAACTCACCATACACGGTCCTCTGCCTTACCCAAGGTTACCGCTCCAAGTTGAGTGTCTGCTTCGAGTGCCGTAAGCATGGGCTGCTCGGGTAATATGACTTCTTATCACCCGGCTGATCAACACGACTTGGGGAACCCGAGTGGATGCTTGGATTTCGGGCCTTTACAGATGCCGGAGGCTGCGCCCTCCAGCACGGTGAGTGACCACTGGTTTTTCGCAGTTCACGCAGCCTGCTGACTACTCCCGGTCGGGAGTAGGTCCACTTCGCAACATCGATGTCTCGAATAGTCTATGGATAACAGCGGAATAGGTGTAACGACCCCATATTACTATTACTATTGTATGCTTTCCATGTATGTCCTAGTGTACGAGCAATATAATTCCTTGTTTGATCATCATACCTCGCCATAAACAAACAAAAAAAAAGTGGAATAATACCCAGTGATGTGATCTAACCATGCCTAATCAGTGTGAATTAGACATGATCGCGCGAGGGACCAGCCTGGAATGTGCTCATTAGACAGAATGAGAGAATTCATCTAATTTGATATGACCAGACATGATTCTACCAAATACTGTCTAATTCGCTAAGGAGGATTTTCCTGATGTATCCCGTAATAGATGCCCGCACACCACCCAACATGGCAGCTTCTTCTAGGAGCGTGGCTTCTGCTCTTTGCAGGCCGACAAGGGGCTCGACTTTTCTCCGTTGATGAAGCCCCCGGTCGCGTTCCTTCATGTTTCGATCTATTCGCAACATATGATCCGTGTGACCGATTCGTCATCTCGGCAGATAGGTAAATGTAGCGCCTTAGGTAGGACTATCACATGACAGGGAACCGTCAGATAGTGCGTTTGGTTTCTGAACAACCAGACAATGTATTTCCAGTTCAAAAAGATAAGTAAATGACATGAAGAATCTGTGTCCTTAGTTTGAGTCTAGTAGCTTTAGTTTTTCTCTCACAGCAATGATGTTGACATTGGTTTGGGTGGAATTGAAATCAGATGGAGGTCTTTTTTGTGTGTTCAATCATCTGGAATGTATCCTCTTTAGTTTTGAAGAAAAGGAGTTGATGAGACTGTCTCTGTTTTCAACTTGGTTTTTTATTAACCACAGAAGCTCACATCCAACTGGCTACTTGCTACAGGACCCATCTACTCTTTAGTGCCATACTGGAAGCTCGCTGTATGCGAGTGACACTCAAATTGAATGGGGCAGAAGTGGATCTTGCTGTATTGCAGAGAGCGAGGAAAGCAGGGGGAAAAGACGATAGCAAATACAACGGTCGACCACCAGCTTATAAGCAGGAGCGGCTACATGATGTACATGATAGACAGCGAAGTATGTTGACACGCGCTGACGCACCGATCACGGATGTGCGACACGAGGTGACAGACAAAGCTCATTTCACAGAAGCAGAACAGACTAGTATATAGAGAACAGACCCACGCATTTCCCCCTTTCCTCAGTCGTTTTGTACATGGCTGAGGTATGTCTGACATCATCTATAACTGACATACCATTCTGATCAAGTACATTAGTATTGTGTTGTAAAGGTACATAGATCGAATGCTAGTCATTTCGTACACGGCTGAGTATTGTGTTGTAAAGCTTCTACAGGTTATGAGCCGCTGTTGACCTCGTGCTCTTGAAAGCCGAGTCGCAGAAGCTGCTGCAATCGATTCTCCGTCCCAAAGTACGATCCGTGGCGCCCACATACGTGCGCACACTTCCTTTTGACCTCGCATTTGTCTCTCCCACGACACCCTCCTCACCTTTTCACCATGACTATCACCGGTTACGACACGGGCCCCAAGGCTGGTCTTCCCACCACTGGACATCCTGCTTCCTTGTCTCTGAGTGCTGCGTCGACTCCTTCCGTCACTGCTGTTACCATTCCGCCTTTGATCATCTCTGCTAGCAATGCCGTTACTCTCGACCTTCACAAAAGCAACTGGGTGGAGTGGTCTGACCAAAACGACCATACTCTTCATATATGCAGCCTTGGCGGCTATCTCGACGGTCGCATCTCTTGTCCGGATGCCGTTGCGGATCCCGTGGGTCATCAGAACTGGGTTACGAACAATGAAGTCATCCTCGGACTCCTGGGTCTCCGTGCTGTTCAGGAGGAGCGCCGTATCATTGACGCTGCCCCCGACACCGCTACCGCCTGGACAAACCTCCGTGCCCGCCATGAACAGCAAGGTCCTCTGACTCAGCTTACTCTCATTGAGGAGGCTTTTGCAACATGGTACACTCCCGACGAACGCCTTGCTACCACGAGTCACAACTTGATGGAGCTTGTCAAACGAATCTGGGTGATTGGCATCCCCACTGAGGAGGTCTTTGTTAGGATTGGTTGTATTGGATGCTCAGCCACAGGAACAAATATGTACAAACAATTTCGCACTTTTGGTAGCTAGTGCCACTGGATGTACTTTCCTTAGTCCGTGCAATTGACCTGCCTTCGGTTTGTGTATGTGTCTGGGTCTGGTGTGCTTATGGCCACCATCTATGCTTCCCTGTTTGCTCTGCTGCTGACAGTCTTCTTAGCTATTATCATGCTAAATGCGCTCGGCGACCACTTCCGCGGTGTCTGTGATCTTCTCGCAACTGTCTTGTCTAGCTCATCGAAGGATAGGCCTCTCACCCCTGCCATCATTCGTGCTCGTTTGGACACCGAGCAGCAGATCCTCGACTGCCAGAAGAAACTTGATACCGATAAGGTTGCTGGCTCCTCTTTGCAGCCTGTTGAGGTCCTCGCCGCTCAGTCTGGTACCTGGTGCACTCATTGCAAATTGAAGAACCATCTCATTGCTACATGCTGGGCTCCCAGCGGTCCGATGGAAGGCAAGAAGGATGAGGTCCTTACTGCTAAACGCGCTAAGCGCGCTGCTCACGGTAAAGGCTCGTCATTGTCGTCCTCAGCTCCTAGCTCCATTGGTGGCACTGCTGGTGCTGTTCACCGTGTCATTGATGGCAAGGTGTACCTTCTCGACAGTGCTACTGGCACGGCGTTCTATCTTGCCGAATCCTCCGACACGAGTTCATCTTTGACCTCGGTTGCTCTGAACTCTGCTGAAGCACCAGCTGCCCTTCATGCCACGTTGATACGCACAGACACACGACGAAACCCACGGAAAAGAGACCTAAAGTGTAGACACAACCACAAAGCAAACACCAATGCCCTTGGTGTCAGATGGCTGCGAGGCCCAGGGTAACGAAGGGTAATATAGTTCGGAGGGGATGGGTGGAGGTGAGACGTATAGGTGGGGCTAAAGGAAGGTTGGCGCCAAGTCGCTACTCGGCGGCAGTCTGTAGGGTGAAGGCGACGCTATGCGCTATGTAGCGCTATATGCACGGCACGGTATGGGCGCTGTACGATAGTCCTCCTGCTCAGCGCTATGTGGTCTTCGACGCTCTATAGTGGAGCGCTGCTGGTAGTCGCTATCTCTAACTCGGACGTATATCGACTCTGATTAGCACTACGCTACAGCGCACGAGGCTGTCTTGCAGAAGGGAACGTATAAGGGGTGACTTATGAACAGCGATGCTACGCTGGTGTACTCTGTCGCTATCTCTGGGTGAAGTCGGAGGTACGCAAGAGTACCTAAACGCGAGTCGCAAGACGGACTTAGAAAGAAAGCTCTGGCGCAAGACTGAAATCTGAAGTGTGTGGTGAAGAATAACTTGTTGTGCAGATAGTAAAGTAATGGCTTAAATACATAAGAAAGACTACTCCGTGTCTGATCCTATCTACCTACTACGGCGAGTTGTGCCTCTGCTCAGCCTCACATC